>ML789180.1:68248-153695 GCA_009831015.1 Picea engelmannii
GGATTATTTTAACCATATATATATATATATATATATATATATATATATATATATATATATAGTTTGTTAGAACACATATAATTTTGAGCGTTTGAACTTTAGATTTTTCCTCTTAGAAATAAATTTTTTTACCCAAAAAGAAAAAAATTAAAATGTTGCCTTTTAAATTTAAAATAAATCTAATGGTTGTTATTTATCAATAAAGCACTTACAATATCTATCATCGATGAATTACTTTTATTTGATCAAACAGTCCTAATGATCTCTGAAGTTTAGAAGTTGCCTGAGTTTTAAAAGAAAATATTTAACGATCGCTTCAGAGCTCCGTGCTTCAGGTGTTCCAATAGATCTAAACAACAAAAACTTTGAAACTTCGAAGTCCCAGAGATAGTCACTCGTGATAATTCCTAAAGGACTTATGGACACATGTATTTTAAAGTCTTTTCTTTGGTTGAAATGTGACACTTATTTTTGACATTTTCATTGGATGATTCACACATTTTCAAGTGACACGTGGCACATCTCTTTTCTTGACACGTCATAAAAAATGGAGTCATCTCTTCCACGTCACTCTGTGAGATTTCCCTCCGGTAGTTTTATCAAAGACTGAGTTCACAAACCACTGAAGTATCAAAGCGTCGAAGTAACGAATAATTACAAAAAGTAAAAGGTTTTTTAAAGGGTTAATAAAAAAATTTAATAACTTAGGTTAATCATGATTAAATATTAATTAATCACTCCACAAGTTCGGACTTCAGGAGATTTTCATCCTGTCACATCCAAAATTTCTGAAAGTTGAACTGTTGAATTATTAATGACATTTATGATTGATTAGGGTTAATGATTTAAATAAAGATTGTGAATCACTGGGTGATAAATACCATTATTTTTTTAATAAATTCGTCATCAGTAGATCTATACAAAGATCTATAGACTTTTTGAATAAAGCACTTTGAATTTCAAAATCATTTTACCATTTGCAATTAGCAATATTTTATTCAGTGTAGAGATTACATAATTCTCTTGCTACAGGTAGGCTAATTCTATTTCCTTGAGGATTATGGCACCATGAAAAGATACAAAGAAGCTTGATGCATCAAGTGATGATTCCAATCCAAATGAAGATGTTCTATCAGCCAGAACTCCACAAGTTGTGGATGCCATTAAGTCTTGGAAGCAGGTTTTTGATGTCTTAGAGCATGAGATTATTAACTGTCCAAATGAATCTATTGAGTAAGATGACGAGTCCTTTTCAGCCAATCTTAGATTGGTAGCATAGTCAGAATTGCATAAGATTGTTGTGCGGCCCAGAATTATACCCTACAATGATATGATAAATTGGGGTTTGGAACATGTCGACATCTAAACTAGGAGCATCATCAGCCACCAGAAGACCGTCGTTGGCTCTTTTCGATCGATGAATCTACAAGTAATGTATAATATTTACCCTACACCCAAATATACTTACAATGTAACATTTCTTCTAGATTTCTAGAGGAAAGAATTTACTCAATATGGAAGAAATTTTTATGATATAATCAAGACCTGGTGGGGACATATGGAAAAATTCAAAGCTGACACTCATGGTATGTATTCCATGACTTCCTTATATGCCCATATGTTATATGTAGCCATGATGATCTGTCATTTGTTTGAGAAAAAGAACCCTACACATTTCTCAGTTGAGAGGGTAGCCATAATGAATGAAGTAGTCGAGGGTTATACCTTCAATTGGGCTAAAATGATATCTGATAATATGGCCAAGGAAATTGTTGAGTATCAATTGATAAAATCAAAAGGGAAACCTGCTCCTTTTACATGTCAACAGATATTATGGATGCCATTTGTTTCATGACCCCATTCCCCCTGATGAACTGGAGTTGGACCCCAACCAATTTTGGGCCAATACATTTCTATCACTCCAAATTATGGGAGGAAAATGCCAAAGATTTATTTTATGAAATAGGTCACTGCGTAGTGGTACCCATTCACATAGCTATATATGGCTACCCTCCACCCATAATTTCAGAAAATATTATGGGGAACTTAGGCAAACTTGTGGACTGGTTCATTGAGGAGAATTTCTCCTACATTAGAGTATTTGGTTGTTTTGTTCCTCCTCATGCCCTTCCATAGTTTTTACCTAAAAGGTTGGTATGTAGAGAAGTGACATACCAAATAGTAGCAGGAGATATCAACAAGGAATTAAAAGAAGCTCAGAAAAAGGTTTGGCAAACTTTTCCCATTCAAGTTTGTATGTTCACATTGTTATATTTTGGTCATTCTAAATTCGAGGCTACGGCCCTTGAAGATGTCAAATTAGTTGACATCGACTTCAAGAAGCATGATCCACACAATATAGTGGAAAATCATTTGGCTCAATTTAACATGAAGTGATACATCCATGAGGATTCTCCTTATGAAGATATGTTTAAGGGAGTTAGATCTTATGAAGAAGTTCAAAGTAGATTCCAGAGTTTTCCTCCTGACCAACAAGCTAGTTTCCTTAGCTTTCAAAAGCATAGATGAAACAATTTACCGACGATATTGAAAGGATATTAAAAACCCATGCTGTCTTCATAGGAAGCTAAACCCACAGGATCTGAGCCAAGTTTCTCCACTAAACACAAAGTTGAAGAAGTCTCAAAAAATCCATAAAATTTATTTCAGGAAATAAAAACATCATTGTCAAGACTGAATGATCCATGGGTATTAGCTCGGTTTGAGGCTTTCATGAATCCAGGACAAGTTGTTCCTCATTTAATGAAGGCTACTCCTGCTGGCACCCCATATACAACAGGTCATGAACATTCCAAAAAAAAACATGTCTCCTATCACATCATTAACCCCTTTACATACCAGTTTTGGAAATCCTAATTCGGAGCTCATTCATGTTAGTGATCTTACTCCTATATTATCTGAAGATATGCCTCCCTCAAGTTTCTTTTTCAACAAGAAACAAAAGGATATTGTAAAAAATGAATGTCACCAAAAGGATGGAGTAGTCACCAAAAGGCAAAGATTGGTGTATGATGGGAAAGACCAAGATGATCCTAAGTTTGCAAAGGAAGTTGTAGATTCACTAGGGTTTTTTGCCACTGCCAATCAATGGTCAGTGGACAATTTAACTGAACAATTGCAACATAAATGTTTCTTGGTAGAGGAATTGAAAAATACGACACACAATACAGAACAGTCTGTTAGAAGCAGGATGAACCAATACATTGAACAAATCAGGGCTAGTTATCAACATCAAATGAAGCAGTTATAGGATAACATTGAGCTTCTCTACCAGAGTTCACAAACCAATAAAGGTTTGATCACTCAACGTGACAATTTGATTGAGAAGATGCAAGCCAAATTGACCTTGACAGAGAACACAACAATATATATTACTGCCTTCAAAACACAAGCATCAGAAATCAATGAGAAGATGGAAGTTCCCCAACAAGAGCTCTATCAAAAAGTAGATGCTATTTAGAAGGGCTATCAGGCAATAAATCTTTCTCTAAAAAGTATTTATGTCAATGAAAAAGAGGTTTGTCCAGCTAGGTCTAATTTTCATGAAGTTATCATATGGAAGCAGAAAGCTAATATCCATGGTCTTACCCCTCTCTTACATTTGAAAAAGTAAAAGGCGAAATGTCCCTAAAATCCCAGGAAACAAATCTAGAAGAAGGAAAGAAACTTGCCAGAGATGAAAAAGAGCCTTGTGTGGAAGAATTATATTCAATAAATAAAAAGATGATTTAATTCAAAGGAAATAATATCTCATAGGCATTGGGGTAGTTTGAAATAGAAATGAACCAACAAAGCTCCAGAAAGAAAAAGGAAAATATTCAGTCGACCATCCAACATATGAGCCATATTGACTTACTTAAAATCAATGAGTTGTTGGTGAATCCAAGTTTACAGTACCAATTCACTATCCAAGAAGTGAACAATATCCAGAAGAAGTTGCCACTAGTACAGAAGAAGATGTTCACCTTTGAATTGAATGAGATGATTGATCCTTTAAGATTCGAGGTGGCATTGATGGACATGTGCACCCATTGCAATGAATATAGAAAAGTGAGTGTATCTAGGAGAAAATGAAAGAGCATACACAATGTTATCACCCTAACAATTTTTATCGAGATCTAAAAACTTCTGAAGTTTAGCGAGATGCTATACCACAGTAGAGGCGTGATAGTTCAGGGCGCTCAACTATATTCCATGGTGTATGAAAGAATGTAGTGGAAGTGGGAAGGGAGTATCTCGGTGGGCCTTCGATCTTGAATAATCTCAGATCTACAGTCGAAGCCTATGTCGGATAAACAAATAGCACGTAACTTAACATCACGAAGGCAGACCGGGGAAAACTACTCTAGTTTCGATGGGGAACGTGTGGCGCTCTTACACATGCATCAGGGGAGATGAAGGATTGCTCGAAACCACTTTTCCTATGTCCCTGATGTCACGTGGTTCAAAACGTCATGTCGATAGCTCGTGGGGAGGATGGCGGTTGATCAGATTACCTCACATCACCGGTACAGGTAATTTCCCGGATGACGTACCAAAAGGACGTCGCCGCATAACTAACTCGAGGATCATCATTCAAAGTGGATTGATGAAGCGTGGCACACCAAGGTATTGTGACAATAATTTGTGAGAAAAGTACACAAACCATCAAATCTCAGATATGAATAATTTTATCCTATTCTGGGAAATTGTCATCTTATGCGTAAGAAAAACAAGCTCGACTTTTGCTCTTGAATTCTGTAAACTCAAAGGGTGGACAAATCAAGGTCTCTGTGAAGTCCGGAAGGCATGGATAATACCCGTCAAATGGTGTATGGCGTGACTGGGTTTTCAACTAAGGTACTAGGTAGGTCAATAAGTAAGAATGAAAGATGATTCTTGTAGATGCTGTGACTAAATTTCATACTGAACCTGAAACTAAGACAGAGTCGGGAGTAAAATTAAACCTCATTATGAGGGATCTTTTCATAAATGAACACATAGACAACACCTTCCACCCAGCCACAAAGAAGAAGAGGAGAAAAAGGAGGAAATCAGAGGCCAAAACTGAGATGATAGAGAGCGTCAGGGAAAATTTCGATTGGTGGAGTACCCTGGAGGAGGAAATTGCCAAGCTGAGGTGAATCCTCAGGTAAACTTTTGGTGTATTTCAGATAGTTTTGGACATATTTCAGCTTAAGAGAAGGAATTCCTAATATGACAGACTGATTACTAACAGTCCCTTTAAATAATACAATTGTTCTTCCTTTTTGTAACTTTTATATGTTTTTAGAATTATGAGGAAGTCAGAACGTTTCAAATTCCATATGAAATTCCTCTATATATGCTTGGCCTCATGAGTATAGAAGCATGGAGAAAAGAGGAGCCTGCCCTTTGTGCAAGAAAACTTTATAAATATTTGGGGCTGGAATGAATACATGGGTGTAAAGGAAGATTTTGGGACTTTTTATGAAAAGATTCTAATTGGTGGTGTTATGAGTCTCATTTTCTCTCATAGTGTGTGATTCCTGTTATTCTATATTTTCATTTTTCTTTCTTCTGTCTAAATTGAGAAACTAAAAGTCCAAAATTCATTATTCGATGCTCTCGGCTTGGCAATTTATACTATGTTCATCTCTTCTAAACCATTTCAGAATTCATTACTATAATGCTTTGATAATAGTTGTGTGTTTCTTTTCTTCTGCTACCATCTAAAATTTTCAAGCATAAACTCAGAAGTCACTTCCTCATTTAGCCTTTTCCTCTTGATTGTTTTCATGATTTGGAAATTCATCCTACATTCTTGACCCCATAGCCCAAAGGTCATCTTCAACTCTTCAACAAATTTATTAAAACCCCAAAACAAACCAATTCTAGCCACTAATTTCCATAGATGTATCAAGTGACATGAGAGATCCCTCTCTGGGTTGAGCAGGCTAGTGCCTTAGCTCTAAAGTTGGTTGAAAGAGTTACCTCTATCTTCTTTCTATTCAACCGAATAGAATTTACAGAGTGCTAACATTCTGGTGCCGTTGTCGGGGACAAAATTTAAAAATTTTCCCTGGGAAGAACGACATGGTTGAGTTCTAGGGTCTGAGAGAGGCAAACACTTAGGAACACATTGGTTGTATTCTTTCTCTGGCAACTCCACTTCAGTTTGAAGGTGACTCCATTGATAAAAGAATCCTAAATTTCCAAGAGGTGACCCTGCTCTCAATACTTCAAGTGTGAGACAGAAACTTCATTGAAAGATGAAACCCCTTGACAGGAGCAAGGAAGGGCATCATGAGGGAAAACAGGTACTCAAAATGGGACCTCTTACAAATCATTTTACTTTTCATTTTAAGTTTCCTCTACTCCTTCCTTGAAAATTCCAAACAAACTTTCTTTTACCTATTGTATCTTAATAATGATCATGAAAGACTTAAAATTATATTTCCTCTTGTATACGTTGCACATGCATACCCTCTCCTTGTCGCTGGTTCTGATAAAAAGGTTTCACCTAGGCCACGCAATGACAATGAAAAAGTTGATGACTCTCGTGAGACTCAAACCAATGTCTCTCCAACTGTTCTTGGCCCAACACCCCCTAAGGCCCGACATAGATATATACCCTTAAATCTACCCCAAACCCTTCATGATTTCCCTCCAAATTACTATGAGTTCCTACTCGTGTTCGACAGAGAATCAGGTATCATATCTACTAAAACGAACATTCAAGGTTTTGAGCATTTTATAGATTTATTCGATATTGACCACGATGATTTGTGTCTGAGATTTTTCTCTCAATCCTTGAAAGGAGACACCAAACACTGGTTCAAACACTTACACCCAGAAACCATCAGCTCATGGGTGGAATTGAGGAAGTTTTTTTTTTAATTTTGGGGCAAGGAGAAATCCTTAGTGTTGCAACTCAATGAGTTTTACGCCTTGAAAAGATGCAACAATGAATCTATTTCTGTATTCAGTAGAAAGTTCTCTAGCGTCTATTATAATTTATCCAAAGAAATTCAACCCTCTGAAGTTGTTGCCACGCTCCATTATGCAACTTCTCTTCATCCAGATTTTTCTTTCCTCCTAATGGAAAGAATACCTGGGTCCTTACAACAAATGTTTAGTGATGCTCAATACATTCAACACATAATCCAAACATGTAAACAAACCCAAAATGAGGGGTTGAATGTTCAAGGACATGAAAGTGAATATGAATAGAAAATAGTTGATTGGAATATTGAACATAGAATTGACAATATCATAGGTCCTCTTGAAGTTTCCAATGCTAATGATTTTGCAAAAAATTACATCCCACTTGTTGAAAGAGGAGTTGTTGATCCATCCCATGATGAGCAGAGGGCTGATCGTTTTATGTATTCATTTGTAGATAGTCAAGAATATGAGTGTGAAAAGAAGCTTGTTGAAGAATAGGTTGATGTTCTAAGTTTGTTATTGTTAGATGACATGGCATATGTTAATGATTTTCCTATATATGATGAATATGATGATTACGATGTTGACCCCCTGGAACAATCAACCACATGGTCTCTATCAGAAAATGTTCCTTTTTAGCAGTATAATGAAAGAAATCAGGCTACATATCACAATTACAAAGAAGAAAGTATTGAATCAGCTAAGGGGAATTCCTTACCTCTATGCTTTTCTTCTTTCAAATTTCTGAAAGAAAATCCTAAAATCATCATCGAAGAAAAATAATCTGTGTTTATGCAAAGCCACACTAGATCAATGGAGCAGAATGACAAGATTTCACAACATTATTTTCATGCGCTTGAAGACCCTATTGCTTGCACTGAAATACAACCATATGTTGGCAATGAAATTGAAGACGGTTTCAAATCAGGTAGGACAACCCTATCATTATGTTTTTCTTCTTTCGAATTATTGAAGAAAAATATTTGTAGTATCTTAGGACAGGGATCCTTCAAGCATGAATAGAGTGGTGATGATAATTCTATGGACAATCACATAAAGGGTCATGTTAGCTCAGATTTGCAGTGTATGTTCAACTATCGGCCTGAAAAGGAAGAAGAAGTTGCTCCAGAAAGTATTGTTCAAGGTCATTTTCTCCATCCTGAAATCAGTATGGATTCTCAACGTGAAAAGGTGTTTCAGAGTATTTTCTCTTCCCTTGAGAATGACATCGTGGTTAAATTTTTAAGCAACATAGACATGAATGAAGATTCTGAAATTGCATCTATGGAAGTTTCCAACAATAAAGAAACAAATGACATAGATGAAGCAATGTATGCCATTTGTCCATCAGAAACATAGAAAGATAATGAAGAGGTAGTGGTTTTATTCAAGTCATTTGAAAATCAGGGTTTTGAAAATCCATCCGCGGGGGCTCTAGACTGTGAAGTAGTGCATGAGTGAGAACTTATTTCTATTTATTCATTAGAAAGTCAAAGTGGTTGTTCTCAAACAAATTTCCAGAAATTTAATGAAACCACATCAGAGTTGTTTGATGAACAAGAGGATAACCTTGGTGCATATTATA
Organism: Picea engelmannii; assembly: GCA_009831015.1. Lineage (NCBI taxonomy): Eukaryota > Viridiplantae > Streptophyta > Pinopsida > Pinales > Pinaceae > Picea > Picea engelmannii. The sequence continues at coordinate 76,761 of ML789180.1, forward strand.
TGGATGTCATATTTGAAGATGTTCAAGAATATATGAATATTTTTGTTGATATGCATGGCCAAGAAAACAAGCCTATCATTTCCATTTCATTCAAATATGTTCTTAGAACAGAAGAAATAGAGAAAAAACAACTAACACTGATGAAAGATACTTGCCTTTCAATTTTTGCTCATCAGGGAGAAATCATTTTTCATGATTTTCAAGATCTAATGGCCATCCTATTATAGTCTTCAGTGAAGGATGAATTTTCTTCATTCATAAGCTCAGATTTTGGATTCAATTTGTTTTTTCAGCCGCCATCCTTTACATTTTTCTACCATCTTGAGAAAAATGTGAACAAAGGAAAATCATGAAGCCAATTGCTTGATTGGTTACATTGGCACTTTAACATCACTTGAGAGAGTGGTCATCCCAGCAGTTTTAGGGTAGGTAGGGATTTCAAAATAAGCTTGTTGGTCAAGAATTTTCCAGTTTGATTTTTCTATCACTAGATACAGTCATTTTTCAATAATGTACTCGGATGTCCCCCATGCAGTTGGAAGTAGTGCACAGAGCTTGGTAGGAGCAGGACACACACATGTTTTGGGGAACAGCCCCATGGATTAGGCACTGGGTCTACGAGTTCTTTTCTACCTCACTAGGAGGATAACATCCCCATTTGTAGTCAATGTTATCACCCTAACAATTTTTATCAGGATCTAAAAACTTCTGAAGTTTAGCGAGACGCTATACCACAGTAGAGGCACGATAGTTCAGGGTGCTTGGCTATATTCCATGGTGTATGAATGAATGTAATGTAAGTGGGAAGGGAGTAACTCGGTGGGTCATCTATCTTGAAGAATCTTAGATCTACGGTCAAATCCTACATCAGACAAACAAATAGCACGAAACTTAACATCACAAAGGCAGACCGGGGAAAACTACTCTGGTTTTGACGGGGAATGCATGGTGCTCTTACACACGCATAGAGCGAGACAATGGATTTCCCAAAACCACTTTTCCTATGGCCCAAAAGTCACATGGTTCAAAATGTCATGTCAATTGCTCGCGGGGAGGATGGTGGTTGGTCAGATCACTTCATATCATCGGTCCATGTACTTTCCTGGATGACGTACCAAAAGGACGTCGCCACATAACTAACTCGAGGCTCATCATTTGAAGTGGATTTATGAAGCATGGAACACCAAGGTACTATGACATTAACTCATGAGCAAAGTACACAAACCATCAAATCTCAGATATGAATCATTTTATCCTATTCTGGGAAATTGTCATCTTATGCGTAAGAAAAACAAGCTCGGTTTGTGCTCCTGAATTCTGTAAACTCAAAGGGTGGCCAAATCAAATTCTCTATGAAGTCCATAAGGCATGGATAATACCCTTCAAATGGTGTCTGGCGTGACTAGGTTCTCAACTAAGGTACCAAGAAGGTCAATAAGTAAGAATGAAAGACGGGTCTTGCAAATGATGGCGACTAAATTTCATACCGAACTTGAAGTTGAGATAGAATCGGGAGTAAAATTAAACCTCGTTATGAGGGATCTTGTCATAAATGAACACGCAAACAACACCTTCCACCCATCCTCAAATAAGAAGAGGATCAAAAGGAGGAAATCAGAGGCCAAAACTGAGATGATAGAGAGTGTCGGGGAAAATTTCGATTGGTGGAGTACCATGGAGGAGGAAATCGCCAAGCTGAGGTGAATCCTCAGGTAAAATTTTGGTGTATTTCAGATAGTTTTGGACATATGTCAGCTTAAGAGAAGGGAGTCCTGATATGATAGACTGATTACTAGTGGTCCCTTTAAATAATACAACTGTTCTTCCTTTTTGTAACTTGTATATGTTTTTAGAATAATGAGGAAGTCAGAACATTTTAAATTCCATATGAAATTCCTCTATATATGCTTGGCCTCACGAGTATAGAAGCATGGAGAAAAGAGGATTCTTCCCTCTGTGCAGGAAAACTTTATAAATCTCTGGGGCTGGAATGAATACATTGGTGTAGAGGCAGATTTTAGGACTTTTTATGAAAAGATTCTAATTTGTGGTGTTATGAGTCTCGTTTTGTCTCGTAGTGTGTGATTCTTTTTATTATGTATTTTCATTTTTCTTTCTTCTGTCTAAATTGAGAAACTAAAAGTCCAAAATTCATTATTCAATGCTCTTGGCTTGGCGATTTAGACTATGTTCATCTCTTCTAAACCATTTCAAAATTCATTACTATAATTCTTTGATAATAGTTGTGTGTTTCTTTTCTTCTGATACCATCTAAAATTTTCAAGAATAAACTCAGAAGTCACTTCCTCATTTAGCCTTTTCCTCTTGATTGTTTTCATGATTTGGAAATGCATCCTACATTCTTGACCCCATAGCCCAAAGGTCATATTTAGCTCTTCAACAAATTTATTAAAACCCCAAAACAAACCAATTCTAGCCACTGATTTCCATAGATGTATCAAGTGACATGAGAGATCCCTCTCTGAGTTGAGCGGGCTAGTGCCTCAACTCTAAAGCTAGTTGAAATAGTTACCTTTGTCGTTTGTCTATTCATCTGGACAGAATTTACAGAGTGCTAAAAAACAATGTGCACTTCCTCTATCCACTCTACCTTTCACCATCCATCTTGTCACACCCTCCATGCTCCCGATATCATTTACCTCACCACTTACACTTTCCCTCTCTCTACATGTCACTTACCCTGTCTATCCGTACGACCTTCATTCTCACATCCACTCATCCCACCCCCTTATTGGACACTTGTCCCCACGTCACCCTATTCATGAACAATTACTCTTACCGATAATCATTAGCCATCCCATAATGAGCCAGCGCTGAGCTACCTATCTAATTACCCCCCCCCCAATCTTCAACTGCAATTCTTTATCCCAGTGAACACATTCGAAGGGACATATGGAAACATAATAAAATGGAAAATATGGTAAGCCAAATGATTGTGGTGGTCTTAATGGACATGTGTACCCAGTTTAAAGAACAAAGGAAAACGAGCGCATCTACAAGCAAATGAAGAGACAAATGAGGCACCAACAAAACTCAACAATATTTGCATGTTGTTATTTCATTTAGATTGTATTCTATTTTTAGGCACATATTGTGGGAATTCCAACAGTTTTCAGTTGTGACAATTTTGTATAAATAGATAGATTTTAGATCTATTTGTGGCTGCTTCTTGCCGAATGTAAAAGAGAAAACTTCTTTTTGAATATCAATACAAGTGCAGACAAATATTCTATGTTTCATTCAATTTGAGTTATGTGTTTCCTCTGTGTTTCCATATATTTGAATTTCTCTTTGTAGTTCTTGAAGAGTGAATGATTACAATTTAGTACTACATCTACTGTGACCATAATATATCAGAAGTTCATTCAGTAACAAATTTTCCTCTATTATTACTGTGAGTAAAACAAGACCTGTGACCTGTGTGAATTACTACATTTTTATCTCCTCTCAAGGGTGCATCTTCTACTTTGCTTCTACTACAACAAGGTGAGACTAATCTGTAATTGATAACTGACTTTGTTTAACAGATTTGTAAATCATTTCTACATCATTTGACATTGTAATTGTGACTCAGATAACGAGATACAACCTCTATACTATCTTATCATTAATTTGATTTAAATATTATTTCTCAGAAAACTGAAGGTATAAAAAAGCACTCCTAAAAGCACTTCATTTAAAACCTTTGATGCCTGACATTATTCTTTAATCCTTAGAATAAATATAAGGAACAACACGGTTCACCAAAAATTAGTTGGCCATATATTATATATGGGATTTTTAAAGACCATATGATTATTATTTATGGTTTCCGTTGTATAGGCTATATATTATTGGGGGAAAATCATATATGGTTGTTGAGATATACTGTTATGGTTAACCAATTAATTAGTTTGGTCAGACCATTTATGTATTAAATTTTATATTTGGTATGTTTTATTCCCCAAATTAAATGAAACCAAATCCCATTAAATGTGGGTGAAGGAATACTTGAAGTATTGAGCCTTTGGTATGTAACCAAGGGGGATTTTACCATTGAAGGGAGGCAATTTTCATGCCTAAGAGGCTTGTGTTGGAAAATTGGTTTGGATAGTTGGTTTTCATTGATGTCAACCCTTGGAGAATTCTAGAATCCCTAGAGATGTGTTTGATATTGATGGTGAGTTAGTTGTCATTGATGGAGTGGTTGAGGTCAACATATGTAAGAAGACTTAGAGGTGTGGTTATGGAACCCACAATTGATCGAGGAATAAAGAAATGAAGGTTAGTGTATCTGCAAGTAACACTATCATAGATGGATAGTACGCATCATGTCATTTCTGATGATAGGTGGTATGTCACGTGGCTCCTTACAGTTGAGGATATATGGATTTGTAAATATTGGAGGACCCTCAAGAATAATCTAGAATCTCCTAGAAGGTCAACAAGAAGTCAATTATTCTAGAAGCCTCTAGAAAGTCTTCAAGAAGTTTTCTAGTCAAAGTGGTTGCAACAATAAGTTAATTATGGGTAAACTAGTTGAAACAAAAAAATTATGAGTTTACTAATTATGGGTAAAGTAGTTGCAACAAGCAAATACAGGTTGACCCTAAAATTAAGAAAAAGGGTAAAACAATTATGACCCTAAAATGAGGAAAAAGGGTAAAAAAGTTATGACCCTAAAATTAGGAAAAAGGTAAAACAATTATTACCCTAAAATTAGGAAAAAGGGTAAAACAGTTAAAGGGTAAAACAATTGTAACAAGAAATTAATTAAGGGTAAATTGGTTGCAACAACAAATTAATTTTAAAGGTTAAAGTTGTTACAACAAGAAATTAATTAAGGGAAAAGTGGTTGAAAAGTAGTTACATTAAAGAGTATAGATACACATCAAGAGTCTCTCATTATTACATACACAAGTTCATTGACTATATATCTAAGTGATCAAGCAATTATTATATGAGGCGACCAAGGATATCTAAGGCGTTTTTTAGATGGAAGATGAAGTAAAAAAGGGTGAAATTCCAAGGGAGGATGAACTCTTGTGAGGATGTGTTCTAAGGTATGGTATTTACAGGCCATCTTAGAATTTTCCCTATAACATTTTTTTCTAGAATGATTCAGATAGTGAAACCTAGAGGTTATTGAGAATACATATCAAGGTACCTATGGTAGAAATTTCAGCTTCTGTGTAGTTTTATTTTGGGAGATACACTCTATGGAAAATAGGGTTTTTGGCTAGTCCTGAAACTAGTCTCAAAATAGTGTTCCGGTAACAAAATCATAACTTATTCATAGAGGATCCAAATTCCATGAGACCAAAGGATAGAATTCATCAAGGTCCACCATTTTTGCTATAAATCCTTTTATGAGATGTTCCAAACAATGAAACTTGTAGGAATTGCAGAGAATATATTGGATAATATTTTGTACAAGTTTCATACCTTTATTCATTACAGGTATGGATTTATGCTTGTTGAAATTTAGGGTTTGTGACTAATCCAAAAACTAGTCCTGTGAGACTAGAGTAAAGTTTGATGAAGATGTTATTATATTGTTGTTGAAGTTGAGGAAGGTTTGCAGGTCTATGATCACATACACCAAGTCTGTTACAGAGTTACATTTATGTTTATATGTATGTTTTGATGGTTACATGTTGATTATGTTAGGGTGTATGGCATGATTGATATGGTATATGGTTGAGGCAAATGGTTTGAGGAGCATCTTTTATATTGGGCACATTGTTTGAGATACATTTTTGGTATATGTATGAGGCACTTGTTGGTGATCTATGTACATGGTTGGTACATGGTATGGTGTTGATGTACATGTTTGATGTACATGGTTGGTACATTGTTGATGGTACAGATTGTGGTATAGGTTGATGCATGTTACAGGTTTGGTACATGGTATGGTACAAACACATATCTTGTGATGGTATGTTGATGATATTGGTACATGCTTGGTAGAGGGATGTCTTGGTGATGGTGGACATGGTATCATTGATGTTAAGTATCAGTTGAATAGGTTGATAAGTGACAGGTTGACAATGATAGGTTGGATATAGTGACATGTTGACAGGTTACATGTTGATGTGACAGTGGCAGTGACAGTGGAATTGATTATGGTAGTGAAAGTGGATCTACACTTATATTTCAAGGCAACAAAATGGGGCAAGGAAAGGGGGTTTTAGCCTCCTTCCAATTGGTACTAGATAGCACAAGGAGATGTAGCTTCCTTTAGGTTGGAGCCTAAGAATCAGGTGGTTGTAGCCTCCTTCTAGTTGGAGCCAGAGAATTCAAGGAGTTGTAGCTTCCTTCAGGTTGGAGCCTGTAAATAGGGGGTCATAGCCTCCTTCTAGTTGCAGTTGGAGAATTGGGAAGTTGGTGCTTACAATGAATGTATTCTTTGATATATAAGAAATAATTCCATGGTTTTCTCCCATTTGGGTTTCCATGTAAATTATGGTGTACTATGTACTTGATGTGATGTTTCTTATGTTTATATTCTCATGATATAGATTATATATTATGGTTAAAAGTTGTATAAATTGCTCATAGTGATTCAGCCCCCCCCCCTCTCAGTATTCCAAAAAATTTTATCAGAGCGGGTCCTTCAAGAAAACATTTTAACCACTGGAAGGAAGATCATGGAGACAAACCATTTGTATAGAAATGGAATATCGTAGTTTAATGGTCAGAATGGTCTGTAGTATGAGATGTGGAGCAACATAATGAAAATTATTTTTCAGGAACATGGATATGATGTTTGGTACTCAATTGTTATAGGATACACCGCTACAAACAATCCAAAAAAACAACCAAGAAGGAATTGAAAAGAAACAACAAAATAGAAATGGATTACATTTGGGAAGGATTACCTGATCCGGTAAGAGAAAATGTTGGAAAATTTTCTTCAGCTAAAGAATTCTGGGATAAGCTACATAATATCTATTCCAAGCTATCTTCCATCACAGAGTCAGATACTAATAAAGGAAGTGAAAGAATAGAACAAGAATAAATCTTCTCATCATGTCAGATAGATTCATATTCAGAAGACTATGAAGAAGACATAGTAGACCTTGAAGAAGAATTAGTTAGTGCTTTGGACAAATTGACAAAAGAAAGGAATAAAAACAAGTCTCTTGAGGAACAATTATTCAAGAAGAATTATCAAGAAAGTTCTGAAGAATCCCAACAAGTCATCATAGAACTAAAATCTTAGCTAGAATAATCCATTAAGATTGAATAAAAATACAAGAGTTAGATGGAAGAGAAGCAACGTTTGGAAGCCTAAATAGTAGCACTAAGAAAGGAAGCAATGGAAGAGAAGTATTGTTCAAGAATTCGAACACAACTGCATCCTAATCTCAAAAGATCCTCCCCTTATTCTCCTCAACGGGCCAACTACTGCCTCAGATTAGGTAGCGCTCCCTTAGAAGGGGCATCAGAGTGCTGTAGTGATCCCTGGTAAGCTTTAGGGGAGCGCCAACGCCTTCAAGATGAGTAGCGCTCCTTCAGAGGGGGATGTGGAGCGTTATAACGCTCCCTGAAGCCTTGTAGGAGAGCACCAGCGCTTCTAGGGCTGAAATAGGGGAGCGCTCCTCCTCAGAACCTTTGTTTTAGGGCCCTCTTCAGGTGTCAAGAGTTATTTGACTTTAGTAAACCAGTTCTCCTTCTTCAAATCAAGCATATGAGATGTTATAAGTGTCTCCTTAGTGTCGTTGACATGGCAGTATGTCTGAACATCATTTGCGACACTTGTGACCAACTTGCGACACTTGCGAAAGTTGTAAGGAAGATGTGACACTTACAACAATTGAGAGGAACATGCGACACTTATCTAGATGAGTAATTTTGACGTGTAACAGAATGCCCCCCAAAGTATGAAGTTAGAAGATGCCAACTGATAACTGAAATACTTTGTAGATGTCCAAGCAAGGGTATAGACTCGGAGAACCTAACAGAAGCTGCACACAAACATCCAACAAGTATCATGACATATTTCAAAACCCAAGGCAGGCATACCTATGCTTGGGTGATCAAGACTTAGCAGGATATGGCCACCATAAAATACACTACGGATCCATAATTGTATTGATAAAAATGTATAGCCACTGAAGATACAATGTGGATCTATACTCTGATGACTCGGACTGATCGTATCCATGAAGAATACACAGTGGATCTACAAGACGACAAGACATAGCCATGACCAATACAAAGTGGATCTATGTAACAGTGTATGTGTTCTTTGTCCAATGGAGATTCCTTTGTAGCCTGGGCAAAGCATGTATCAAAGTGATTGCTCAACCTAGGGTCTTCTTACCAATCCCTATATGGAACGGATATGACCATGCGAATAGATGTCTTGACGTCGAACATGGCAGAAACCACTTGATTAGCGGTCAATGGTGTGAACCGTTAACAAGTGCGAGGGAGATCACCATTAATGTCAATGATTCCAAAGGTACCCTAGTACATTCCAGTGAATGTGAATAGATGAGCTGAAGTCAAACACCCATGGAATCATTCGATCAGAGGTCAATGATGTAAACCTACTTTCGAATGTGAGGAGGCCTGCCATTGAGGCATGCAGGTCCCAAAGTACTAACTGGTTTCTAAGTCTAATTCCTTGATAATGTGTTGGAGTCGATAGGAATAGACTCGTCGAGGGAGGGCCTTGATGTATCCCCTATCCACGACACGAAATGGAAATGGAGATGTGTTTGGCAGATCAAATGGACATGGACTGACACAAGTTTTGAGGCAAGATACTTGGGATGGCTGACTCTCGAGGCGGATACTTCCCTTGAACACTGGGGCACGATAGAAAAACATGACATGGACTAATATTATGCAATGGATATTGGGACTTGCGTCAGGTGACCCAAAGGAGTGAAAGGAACTCAAAATATTGGCTCGGTGCAGAGGTTCAACGGATTATGATATGTGCAAAGCAACAAAGTGCCATGTTCAAGGGCGACTCTAAGAAGTGCTGGATGATGTTCTCAAGAGACTGCTTGGCTTGCTCCTTTCAATTTTTCCCCCATCCAGATAGATGAGTACCTCTTTTTGATTTAATGAGCTCGAGGAGGATAACACATGCTCGATATAACTCACCTTCGGTAAGTTCCTCTTCCTTTGTTTAACGAACCAAAAGAAGTAAGGGTTCGATCCCATATGGGCCTATCGATGTGTGTTTTAACGAGTCCAAAGATAGAAAACTCGAAGGTTTTTCAGGATTATAGAGTTTGGAAAAACACTTAAAAGAGAACTCTCTTAGTTCCTTTTTCGTACAGTAGTCCAATGAGACCGAAAAAGGGTTAAACTATCACTCGCAAGACGCCCTTTCTGACCTTTTAACGAGTGTGAAAGGAAGCAAGGTCACTCGACAATCTTTTCATATTTAGAGAGTCTGAAAAGGGTTTAAAGGAGACTCCAGGGGGGTTCCTTTTTCGTGTGTTCGTATCCGTATGGGTCCAAGAAAGAGATAAAAGTTTACCCGGTTACATTCTCACGTATTTACGAGAACAAGAAAGAACAAAGACTAAGCTCGGTATGCCCCCAGCTTGAAATCTGGTGGCTTAGCTCCAGAATGATCATCAAAGGCTAGAGACATGCCCCCCCAATCTTCAATTCATTCACTGACTTTGAGGTTGTCACCAATTTCTATGCTAGACGGAGAAAAAGGATACAGGTGGATGAAATGACGGTTCAAAAATGAGACCTAACGAAAGACTCCACTAGACATCTACAAGATCTGGCGAAAGACTCAACTTGAAGGCAGAGGTGATTGTTTCATTTTTTAACGAGCATGACACATGAAAAGAACTATGCTCAAGGTTCCAGGTTCTTTCCCAGATAACGTACCAAAAGGACGTCGCCACATAACTAACTCAAGGCTCATCATTTGAAGTGGATTGATGAAGCATGGCACACCAAGGTACTATGACATTAACTCATGAGCAAAGTACACAAACCATCAAATCTCATATATGAATCATTTTATCCTATTCTGGGAAATTGTCATCTTATGCGTAAGAAAAACAAGCTCGGCTTGTGCTCCTGAATTCTGTAAACTCAAAGGGTGGCCAAATCAAATTCTCTACGAAGTCCATAAGGCATGGATAATACCCGTCAAATGGTGTCTGGCGCGACTGGGTTCTCAACTAAGGTACCAGGAAGGTCAATAAGTAAGAATGAAAGACGGGTCTTGCAAATGATGGCGACTAAATTTCATACCAAACTTGAAGTTGAGATATAGTCGGGAGTAAAATTAAACCTCGTTATGAGGGATCTTGTCATAAATGAACAAGTAGACAACACCTTCCACCCATCCTCAAATAAGAAGAGGAGAAAAAGGAGGAAATCAGAGGCCAAAACTGAGATGATAGAGAGTGTCGGGGAAAATTTCGATTGGTGGAGTACCATGGAGGAGGAAATCGCCAAGCTGAGGTGAATCCTTAGGTAAAATTTTGGTGTATTTCAGATAGTTTTGGACATATGTCAGCTTAAGAGAAGGGAGTCCTGATATGATAGACTGATTACTAGTGGTCCCTTTAAATAATACAACTGTTCTTCCTTTTTGTAACTTGTATATGTTTTTAGAATTATGAGAAATTCAGAACATTTTAAATTCCATATGAAATTCCTCTATATATGCTTGGCCTCACGAGTATAGAAGCATGGAGAAAAGAGGATGCTTCCCTCTGTGCAGGAAAACTTTATAAATCTCTGGGGCTGGAATGAATACATTGGTGTAGAGGCAGATTTTAGGAATTTTTATGAAAATATTCTAATTTGTGGTGTTATGAGTCTCGTTTTGTCTCGTAGTGTGTGATTCTTTTTATTCTGTATTTTCATTTTGCTTTCTTCTGTCTAAATTGAGAAACTAAAAGTCCAGAATTCATTATTCAATGCTCTTGGCTTGGCGATTTAGACTATGTTCATCTCTTCTAAACCATTTCAAAATTCATTACTATAATTCTTTGATAATAGTTGTGTGTTTCTTTTCTTCTGATACCATCTAAAATTTTCAAGCATAAACTCAGAAGTCACTTCCTCATTTAGCCTTTTCCTCTTGATTGTTTTCATGATTTGGAAATGCATCCTACATTCTTGACCCCATAGCCCAAAGGTCATATTTAGCTCTTCAACAAATTTATTAAAACCCCAAAACAAACCAATTCTAGCCACTGATTTCCATAGATGTATCAAGTGACATGAGAGATCCCTCTCTGAGTTGAGCGGGCTAGTGCCTCAACTCTAAAGCTAGTTGAAATAGTTACCTTTGTCGTTTGTCTATTCATCTGGACAGAATTTACAGAGTGCTAAAAAACAATGTGCACTTCCTCTATCCACTCTACCTTTCACCATCCATCTTGTCACACCCTCCATGCTCCCGATATCATTTACCTCACCACTTACACTTTCCCTCTCTCTACATGTCACTTACCCTGTCTATCCGTACGACCTTCATTCTCACATCCACTCATCCCACCCCCTTATTGGACACTTGTCCCCACGTCACCCTATTCATGAACAATTACTCTTACCGATAATCATTAGCCATCCCATAATGAGCCAGCGCTGAGCTACCTATCTAATTACCCCCCCCCCAATCTTCAACTGCAATTCTTTATCCCAGTGAACACATTCGAAGGGACATATGGAAACATAATAAAATGGAAAATATGGTAAGCCAAATGATTGTGGTGGTCTTAATGGACATGTGTACCCAGTTTAAAGAACAAAGGAAAACGAGCGCATCTACAAGCAAATGAAGAGACAAATGAGGCACCAACAAAACTCAACAATATTTGCATGTTGTTATTTCATTTAGATTGTATTCTATTTTTAGGCACATATTGTGGGAATTCCAACAGTTTTCAGTTGTGACAATTTTGTATAAATAGATAGATTTTAGATCTATTTGTGGCTGCTTCTTGCCGAATGTAAAAGAGAAAACTTCTTTTTGAATATCAATACAAGTGCAGACAAATATTCTATGTTTCATTCAATTTGAGTTATGTGTTTCCTCTGTGTTTCCATATATTTGAATTTCTCTTTGTAGTTCTTGAAGAGTGAATGATTACAATTTAGTACTACATCTACTGTGACCATAATATATCAGAAGTTCATTCAGTAACAAATTTTCCTCTATTATTACTGTGAGTAAAACAAGACCTGTGACCTGTGTGAATTACTACATTTTTATCTCCTCTCAAGGGTGCATCTTCTACTTTGCTTCTACTACAACAAGGTGAGACTAATCTGTAATTGATAACTGACTTTGTTTAACAGATTTGTAAATCATTTCTACATCATTTGACATTGTAATTGTGACTCAGATAACGAGATACAACCTCTATACTATCTTATCATTAATTTGATTTAAATATTATTTCTCAGAAAACTGAAGGTATAAAAAAGCACTCCTAAAAGCACTTCATTTAAAACCTTTGATGCCTGACATTATTCTTTAATCCTTAGAATAAATATAAGGAACAACACGGTTCACCAAAAATTAGTTGGCCATATATTATATATGGGATTTTTAAAGACCATATGATTATTATTTATGGTTTCCGTTGTATAGGCTATATATTATTGGGGGAAAATCATATATGGTTGTTGAGATATACTGTTATGGTTAACCAATTAATTAGTTTGGTCAGACCATTTATGTATTAAATTTTATATTTGGTATGTTTTATTCCCCAAATTAAATGAAACCAAATCCCATTAAATGTGGGTGAAGGAATACTTGAAGTATTGAGCCTTTGGTATGTAACCAAGGGGGATTTTACCATTGAAGGGAGGCAATTTTCATGCCTAAGAGGCTTGTGTTGGAAAATTGGTTTGGATAGTTGGTTTTCATTGATGTCAACCCTTGGAGAATTCTAGAATCCCTAGAGATGTGTTTGATATTGATGGTGAGTTAGTTGTCATTGATGGAGTGGTTGAGGTCAACATATGTAAGAAGACTTAGAGGTGTGGTTATGGAACCCACAATTGATCGAGGAATAAAGAAATGAAGGTTAGTGTATCTGCAAGTAACACTATCATAGATGGATAGTACGCATCATGTCATTTCTGATGATAGGTGGTATGTCACGTGGCTCCTTACAGTTGAGGATATATGGATTTGTAAATATTGGAGGACCCTCAAGAATAATCTAGAATCTCCTAGAAGGTCAACAAGAAGTCAATTATTCTAGAAGCCTCTAGAAAGTCTTCAAGAAGTTTTCTAGTCAAAGTGGTTGCAACAATAAGTTAATTATGGGTAAACTAGTTGAAACAAAAAAATTATGAGTTTACTAATTATGGGTAAAGTAGTTGCAACAAGCAAATACAGGTTGACCCTAAAATTAAGAAAAAGGGTAAAACAATTATGACCCTAAAATGAGGAAAAAGGGTAAAAAAGTTATGACCCTAAAATTAGGAAAAAGGTAAAACAATTATTACCCTAAAATTAGGAAAAAGGGTAAAACAGTTAAAGGGTAAAACAATTGTAACAAGAAATTAATTAAGGGTAAATTGGTTGCAACAACAAATTAATTTTAAAGGTTAAAGTTGTTACAACAAGAAATTAATTAAGGGAAAAGTGGTTGAAAAGTAGTTACATTAAAGAGTATAGATACACATCAAGAGTCTCTCATTATTACATACACAAGTTCATTGACTATATATCTAAGTGATCAAGCAATTATTATATGAGGCGACCAAGGATATCTAAGGCGTTTTTTAGATGGAAGATGAAGTAAAAAAGGGTGAAATTCCAAGGGAGGATGAACTCTTGTGAGGATGTGTTCTAAGGTATGGTATTTACAGGCCATCTTAGAATTTTCCCTATAACATTTTTTTCTAGAATGATTCAGATAGTGAAACCTAGAGGTTATTGAGAATACATATCAAGGTACCTATGGTAGAAATTTCAGCTTCTGTGTAGTTTTATTTTGGGAGATACACTCTATGGAAAATAGGGTTTTTGGCTAGTCCTGAAACTAGTCTCAAAATAGTGTTCCGGTAACAAAATCATAACTTATTCATAGAGGATCCAAATTCCATGAGACCAAAGGATAGAATTCATCAAGGTCCACCATTTTTGCTATAAATCCTTTTATGAGATGTTCCAAACAATGAAACTTGTAGGAATTGCAGAGAATATATTGGATAATATTTTGTACAAGTTTCATACCTTTATTCATTACAGGTATGGATTTATGCTTGTTGAAATTTAGGGTTTGTGACTAATCCAAAAACTAGTCCTGTGAGACTAGAGTAAAGTTTGATGAAGATGTTATTATATTGTTGTTGAAGTTGAGGAAGGTTTGCAGGTCTATGATCACATACACCAAGTCTGTTACAGAGTTACATTTATGTTTATATGTATGTTTTGATGGTTACATGTTGATTATGTTAGGGTGTATGGCATGATTGATATGGTATATGGTTGAGGCAAATGGTTTGAGGAGCATCTTTTATATTGGGCACATTGTTTGAGATACATTTTTGGTATATGTATGAGGCACTTGTTGGTGATCTATGTACATGGTTGGTACATGGTATGGTGTTGATGTACATGTTTGATGTACATGGTTGGTACATTGTTGATGGTACAGATTGTGGTATAGGTTGATGCATGTTACAGGTTTGGTACATGGTATGGTACAAACACATATCTTGTGATGGTATGTTGATGATATTGGTACATGCTTGGTAGAGGGATGTCTTGGTGATGGTGGACATGGTATCATTGATGTTAAGTATCAGTTGAATAGGTTGATAAGTGACAGGTTGACAATGATAGGTTGGATATAGTGACATGTTGACAGGTTACATGTTGATGTGACAGTGGCAGTGACAGTGGAATTGATTATGGTAGTGAAAGTGGATCTACACTTATATTTCAAGGCAACAAAATGGGGCAAGGAAAGGGGGTTTTAGCCTCCTTCCAATTGGTACTAGATAGCACAAGGAGATGTAGCTTCCTTTAGGTTGGAGCCTAAGAATCAGGTGGTTGTAGCCTCCTTCTAGTTGGAGCCAGAGAATTCAAGGAGTTGTAGCTTCCTTCAGGTTGGAGCCTGTAAATAGGGGGTCATAGCCTCCTTCTAGTTGCAGTTGGAGAATTGGGAAGTTGGTGCTTCCAATGAATGTTTTCTTTGATATATTAGAAATATTAATGGAACACAACTACCTCCTAATCTCGAAAGATCCTCCCCTTATTCTCCTCAACGGGCCAACTACGGCCTTAGATTAGGCAGCGCTCCCTTAGAAGGGGCATCAGAGCATTGTAGCGCTCCCTGGTAAGCTTTAGGGGAGCGTCAGCGCTTTCAAGATGAGCAGCGCTCCTTCAGAGGGGGATGTGGAGTGTTATAATGCTCCTTGAATCCTTGTAGGGGAGCGCCAGTTATTTTAGGGCTGAAATAGGGGAGCACTCCTCCTCAGAACCTTTGTTTTAGGGCTCTCTTCAGGTGTCAAGAGTTATTTGACTTCAGTAAACCAGTTATCCTTCTTCAAATCAATAATATGAGATGTTATAAGTGTCTCCTTAGTGTCGTTGACATGGCAGTATGTCTGAGCATCATTTGCGACACTTGTGACCAACTTGCGACACTTGCAAAAGTTGTAAGGAAGATGCGACACTTACGACAATTGAGAGGAACATGCGACACTTATCCAGCTGAGTAATTTTGACGTGTAACAGAATGCCCCCTAAAGTATGAAGTTAGAAGATGCCAATTGTTAACTTAAATACTTTGTAGATGTCCAAGCAAGGGTATAGACTCGGGGAACCTGACAGAAGTTGCACACAAACATCCAACAAGTATCATGACATATTTCAAAACCCAAGGCAGACATACCTATGCTTGGGTGATCAAGACTTAGTAGGATATTGCTGCCATAAAATACACTCTGGATCCATAATTGTATTGATAAAAATGTATAGCCACTGAAGATACAATGTGGATCCATACTCTGATGACTCGGACTGATCATAGCCACGAAGAATACACAGTGGATCTACGAGATGACAAGACATAGCCACGACCAATACAAAGTGGATCTATGTAACAGTGTATGTGTTCTTTGTCCAATGGAGATTCCTTTGCAGCCTGGGAAAAGCATGTATCAAAGTGATCGCTCAACCCAGGGTCTTCTTACCAATCCCTATATGGCACGGATATGACCATGCGAATAGATGTCTTGACACCACTTGATTAGCAGTCAATGGTGTGAACTGTTAACAAGTGCGAGGGAGATCACCATTAATGTCAATGATTCCCAAGGTACCCTAGTACATTCCAGTGAATGTGAATAGATGAGCTGAAGTCGAACACCCGCGGAATCATTCGATTAGAGGTCAATGATGTAAACCTACTTTCGAATGTGAGGAGGCCTGCCATTGAGGCATGCAGGTCCAAAAGTACTAACTGGTTTCTAAGTCTAATTCATGGATAATGTGTTGGAGTCGACAGGAATAGACTCATCGAGGGAGGGCCTTGATGTATCCCCTATCAATGACACGAAATGAAAATGGAGATGTGTTTGGCAGATCAAATGGACATGGACTGACACAAGTTTTGAGGCAAGATACTTGGGATGGCTGACTCTTGAGGCGAATACTTCCCTTGAACACTGGGGAACGACAGCAAAACATGACATGGACCAATATTATGCAATGGATACTGGGACTTGCGTCAAGTGACCCAAAGGAGTGAAAGAAACTCAAAATATTGGCTCGGTGCAGAGGTTCAACGGATTATGATATGTGGAAAGAAACAAAGTGCCATGTTCAAGGGTGACTCTAAGAAGTGTTGGATGATGTTCTCAAAAGACTTCTTGTCTTTCTCCTTTCAATTTTTCCCCCATATAGATAGATGGGTACCTCTTTGTGATTTAATGAGCTCTAGGAGGATAACACATGCTCTATATAACTCACCTTCGGTAAGTTCCTCTTCCTTTGTTTAACGAACCAGAAGAAGTAAGGGTTCGGTCCCATATGGGCCTGCCAATGTGTGTTTTAATGAGTCCAAAGACAAAAAACTCAAAGGTTTTTCGGGATTATAGAGTTTGGAAAAACACTTAAAAGAGAACTCTCTTAGTTCCTTTTTCGTACAGTAGTCCAACTAGACCGAAAAAGGGTTAAACTATCACTCGCAAGACGCCCTTTCTGACCTTTTAACGAGTGTGAAAGGAAGCAAGGTCACTCGAAAATCTTTTCATATTTAGAGAGTCTGAAAAGGGTTTAAAGGAGACTCCAGGGGGGTTCCTTTTTCGTGTGTTTGTATCCATACGGGTCCGAGAAAGAGATAAAAGTTTACCCGGTTACATTCTCATGTATTTACGAGCACGAGAAAGAACAAAGACTAAGCTCGGTATGCCCCCATCTTGAAAGCTGGTGGCTTATCTCCAGAATGATCATCAAAGGCTAGAGACATGCCCCCCCAATCTTCAATTCATTCACCGACTTTGAGGTTGTCACCAATTTCTGTGCTAGATGGAGAAAAAGGATACAGGTGGATGAAATGAAGGTTCAAAAATGAGACCTAACGAAAGACTCGACTCGACATCTACGAGATCTGGAGAAAGACTCAACTTCAAGGGAGAGGTGATTGTTTCATTTTTTAACGAGCATGACACAGGAAAAGAACTATGCTCAAGGTTCCAGGTTCGATCCCCAGATTGTTGTTTCATTTTTTAACGAGCTTGCTAGAGAGAGGAAAACTATGCTCAAAGCCTCTGTTTCATTTTTTAATGAGCTTGCCACAGAGAATGGAAACTATGCTCGTTACCTCTGTTTCATTTTTTAACGAGCTTGCCACAGAGAAGAGAAACTATGATCGTTATTCCCCCAGCATGAAAGCTAGTGGCCTCTGTTTCATTTTTTAATGAGCTTGCCATAGAGAAGAGAAGATATGCTTGTGCTTTCCCCCAGCATGAAATCTAGTGGCCTCTGTTTCATTTTTTAACGAGCTTTCCACAGAGAAGAGAAACTATGCTCGTGGTTTCTTCTTGATCACGACTTCCGAGAGGATAATGCTTTGGAAGGGTACCATGTCAAGGGAAAAAACTTGGTCATGGCTTCCAAGAGATCTTCGTCGGATGGAAGATGATCACTCTAGAAGGAAAACATGTCAAGGGTCGTGATAGGGGTAAGGAGATCAGGCTCCAATAACCCTACCAAAGAGATCACCATGTCAACTACCGTATCCAAATCATTGGAAGTTGAGGTCATGGGAGACAGCGCCCCATAATTGACATGCGACGGGGTTGATACTGTCTGCATATAGGAACCATTTAGGGAGGTAACCCAGTCAGGACTAATGAATGAAAGTTGATCAATAGTCACAATTATTCTATTGTGAGGGAAAGATATCACACGGAAAAGAGTGGATACAATAGCTTTCATGGCATAGACATAATCCCGCCCAAGGAGTAAAGAGAAATACAAGGGGTCTCGGACTACCATGACATTGATAAAGACAGTTTTCCCTCCCAAAGTTATAGGAAACTGAGGAAGGATCCCTAAAGGTTGACTAGTTCTTCTGTTAAAAGCTAACAGATTCTGTGTAACCGGTGCAAGCTGCGGACAACCCAAAGCGTACCAAGCAACAAAAGACAAAATACTAATGGACGCACCTTCATCTATCAGTGTTTGAGGAATGTCCCGACCACGAACCTGTACTGTATTCTGGAAAGGAATGTGGGAGGGAAGACGAGGTCCAGTTAGCGCACCCCAATCAAAAAGGATGGCTTCAGTACTTGGAGGGGGTTCCATAGGAGGAGGAGGAATGCCCCCAGGCATGGTAGAGTCTGTATTAACGAGAAAAACATGGGCAGTATCGGGTTTACTCTCTATAAGGAGAGTAGTGTTGACCGATGATTGGATCGGATCAACCAATGGTGGACTTGGATAGACCACTTTAGCACTCTTCAGAGGAAGAGTGGGACTGACCGAGGAAGGGACTGGATCAGTCACTTCGACATTCCACAATGGAGGAATGGGATCGACCGATGGAGAAACTGGATCGAC
Source organism: Picea engelmannii (assembly GCA_009831015.1). NCBI lineage: Eukaryota > Viridiplantae > Streptophyta > Pinopsida > Pinales > Pinaceae > Picea > Picea engelmannii. Next base: position 95,803 of record ML789180.1, read on the forward strand.
CACTTTGGCACTCTTCAAATGAAGGGTGGGACTAACCGAGGAAGGGACTGGATCAGCCACTTTAGCACTCGTCAAAGGAGGAGTGGGATCGACCGATGACAGAATCGAATTGATCACTTGAGTTTCATTCTCCAAGGGGAGAATGGGGTCGACAGGTGGAAATGGATTGACCGCTTTGGTGTCACTCTCTAACGGGAGAGTGGGATTGATCGAGGATGAAAAAAAATCGACCACTTTGGTGTCACTCTTTTGATGAAGAGCGGGACTGATCGATGAAGGAACTGGATCAGCTACTTGGGTTTGTGGTTCAATCGAGGAGGAAACTAGATTGACCACCTAATCAACTGGACTGACCGGGGATGGAACCGGATTGACCAGTCCATCAAAATATGATGGGTCGGGGGAAAGCTTACGATAACCTTTTGGAATTTGAATTTTTTCCAAAAGAGAAGAAGCCTCGTCCATGTGAGGATAAAGGTGAGAGTAATGATTACCTTTGCATAACATGCAAGGGAACTTGACATTTTTCTTCTTCTTACCAACCTGAACATCACTAGTTGACGGGGTATCATCGACATGACCGACATAGGTCGATGACATGGAGGACCACATTTATAAGACCTGGGTAAGACCGGGGAAATCCCTCAGAAAGTGGTCACCCTTACAAAGGCTGCAAGGGAATTTGGGTTTTGGATTATTCCTTTTAATCTCATTGATCTCATCAACACTCCCAGTACTATTAACAATAACTAGTTTCTTAGAGTCAACATCTGATGTTGTTGGGGCCTTGGTCCTTTTCAGGCTCTTCTTCTTCTTCTCTTTCCATTTCTTCTTCTTCTGATCAACCTGGCTACTTGCTTTAGAGCTTTCACTAGGCAAAGAAGGAGAAATGGAAGGAGACTTGATGGGCGAAGAAGGCAAAAATTCGACATGAGGTTGATGTGTGGGTGGTGTATTGACATCCAAAGTATTAGGTGCAACTGAAACATTGGGAGGATTTGGGATCACCGTAGTGGGGAACAACCAAACTGGTAATCCAATAGTGAGTCCTGGAAGACTTAGTGTGGCAACATATGGAGGACCAAAGTTTCCAAATGAAGGAAAAGTATAAGGTTTCCCAGAAGAAGGGGTTCCTCCATTGGTACTCCCAGGATTCGATGCCATTAACACTGACTCGACCTAAGGTCCACTAAGTAAAAGAAACAGCATACGCTAATAGAATATAAGAATCACAACCAAGCAAACAAGACCTTCTTTTGATGATTGTACTAGTTGGTGATGAAATCCAACGTCGCGTGATCAAGTCTAGAAGGGGTGGGGATAGGGTGGAACAGTTACAATGGCGACCTGCTTAACAGACTTACGCCTTGGTGCAAGATTCCACACAGTAATTGTGGATTTACCCTCCAAGGAGCCCGAGTGAGTTTGACCAATGTCTACTCCAGGTACAGTGAGACTTCCCATCACCGTCACCTTATGTAAGACCCTAAAGATTATGGCCACTAAGGTTACCAATTCACAGTCAGCCCCTGGGAGGGAACAGTCGACAGTCCAATCCGAACGTACGGGCAGGGTATCAAGCCCGAAATCAACTAAAAGGATTCCACGCAGTAATTGTGGATTTACCTCAAAGTGATTCCCATAATACGATCTGACCACCACAATCAGTTAAACCATGGAGGGTTAGTCCCCGTAGCTTACCCGAATGCGACCTCGCGCGTAACCCCTGTGTGAGAGGGGGATCCCAGGCAGACTTATACGATAACTGGATTTACTCTCCCTAACTCAGGATGCTACTGTTTATTTTGGAAAATTTGGAGAGTTATTCTCACAGCCCTAATCCAAAGTTTTAAGCCTAGTCTAATGTTGGTGGAGGATCCTAGAAAAGAAAATTTTCTAGATAACTTTTAATTAGTGTTGATTTTATGGTTGCTCTTTACGCAAAGGGGCGCATGGAAGTGAAACAAATGGAATTATGACTCAAACCCAAAGAATGCATCGAACATGATAAGAAGTCATTTCCTTTCGATGAACATCTAGCTAAGGGAGAGAGAGAGAGTTCTTTTCACTAATCAAACACAAATAAGGAATGCCCTCAAACGATTCTTTTTCTCAATCAAATCATGATGTAATGCAAAAAAAATTAAATGCCTTCTAATATGCACAATCAATCATAAAGATGTCTTTTATTGTTTGTGTATGAGTGATGATCAATACAACACAATGCTTGTCTTTCTAATTATCTTTCTTGTATGAATGAAAACCAAACTAGCACAAGCAAAAGTCACACAAACAATACACCCTTTCGTAGCAATCAAAATGAAAAGCGAAAGAAAAGAAACAATCAAAGAAAAGAAAAACAAACTTCACACCCAAAAGAAAAAGTTGAAGAACAATAACCTTGACTAAAATTGAGATGAAGAGGTTTGTAGGCCTTGGATGACCTTCACCAGGGTTTTTACTTAGCTGATGAGGAGAGAAAAACAGTGCATGGGTTTCAAACTTCACTGAACAGGAAAAAACTCAATGAAAATAGTGAAGAAGGCTACAAGATCCAACTAACAAGATGTTTATTCTCCAAAAATATAGATGTCAAGGCTGAAAGGGAAGACACATTGACTCACGAGGTTACTCAGTAGAGGAGACACAGAGGCAAAACCCAGAGAAAGCAATTCTGGAAGGTTTTTTGAGCCAAAGAGGGTTGGCGCTCTGTTTCCAAAGGAAAGGAGAATTATAACACTATGTGAAAAGCTATGGGGGAGCATTGGCGCTCTGTTAACACTAGGACAGGGGCGCCAGGGTCTAAAAATCCCCAGAAATGTCAAAAAATCAAAAAATTGCAATTCAATTCCGACAATTATGCTGAGTGTGATAGGGTAAGGAGCCAATCAGCTCATGAAACTAATCAAAAGAGGAGTGAACCAAGTCTAAAACAATCAAGGAATAGAACAAGGTCAATGAGGAGAAAAATCCAAACAAGAAGTTTTGATTTGAGGCTATCTCCCCAATGGAGTCGCCAGTTTCTGTTGTAGGAAAATCTCCCTGCGGACAGGTAGATCGCCTCTAAGATCTTGACCCTAACTCTAGACAGAAAATTCTTAACATGGACACTGACTTCCTTTCAAATCTATCTAAACTAACACACGAGAAGGAAGGATGATAGAAGTACCTCTGTATCGACGTTTGTCCCTGCATGCTCCGAGTTGCGCTCCAATCCTTTGCTCCTCGCTGAGTTCTTTGGACAAAACAAGATACGACCACTTCCTACTCTATTGATGTTATCTTGAAAATAGATCTATCAGTTAATGATAAGTTCATGTGACATTAGACACAAACTAGAAAGAAATAGTCCAAGCATGTCATATTGATGAGAATAACGACAACAGTACTTACAATTGTAGATGCAAATGTGACAGCTTCATCAAGTCCCCTTCGTCTAACCCTTGCCTGAAAGATCCACAACCTGGATAAAAGCAGCTTCACTAATCACTCTCCTTTGGCTGACTATGAGTTTCCTCCAAGATTATAAGTTTCATATCAGCAGTTCTTCCCCCTTTCCACCATCATAGATCCTATTTATATAGGTTAAGAAGAGCTTAACCTCTTGAGTTATCTTTAGAACAAGTTGGGAACCTTCTCCTTAGATCAGGGATCTCTTGATGAAACCAAGAATTTGAACACAACTGCCTCCTAATCTCGAAAGATCCTCCCCTTATTCTCCTCAACGGGCCAACTACTGCCTCAGATTAGGCAGCGCTCCCTTAGAAGGGGCATCAGAGTGCTGTAGTGCTCCCTGGTAAGCTTTAGGGGAGCGTCAATGCCTTCAAGATGAGCAGCGCTCCTTCAGAGGGGGATGGGGAGTGTTATAACTCTCCTTGAAGCCTTGTAGGGGAGCACCAGTGCTTCTAGGGATAAAATAGGGGAGAGCTCCTCCTCAGAACCTTTGTTTCAGGGCTCTCTTCAGGTGTCAAGAGTTATTTAACTTCAGTAAACCAGTTCTCCTTCTTCAAATCAAGCATATGAGATGTTATAAGTGTCTCCTTAGTGTCGTTGACATGGAAATATGTCTGAACATCATTTGCGACACTTGTGACCAACTTGCGACACTTGCGAAATTTGTAAGGAAGATGTGAAACTTACGACAATTGAGAGGAACATGCGACACTTATCCAACTGAGTAATGTTAACGTGTAACAGTGGCCCTACATAAAATTGAATGTTATAAATTCCATAATTATGGTCACATAGCTTGTGATTGTAGAAGCATGATGGATTATTCTTTGAGAAATAACATTGATATCATATATAAGAAGGTTTGGAAAATAATACAAGAATAGGTAAAGGAAGATTAGATGAATGAAGGACACCCATAAGTCATACTCTCAGGATTGGAAATAGTATGAGATGAAGAAAAATATACAAGGAAAAAGGAAGATAGAAGATACATGAAGGTTTGGAGAAGAAATGAAAAACAAGAAGAACAGGTGAATAAAGAACGGGTCCCATAGATCGTAGGATTTACAATAGTGCGAGAAAGAAAAGAAGAGTAGTTGAATAAAGAAAAGGCCCAAGAGATTGTACTTTCAGGAATTGTAATGCAATATAAATCTAAAGGAAGAAAGGAACAAATCAGAGTTCAAAGAGATGATGAGTCTACAAATGAAGAGGAAGATTATTCTGCGTCAGAGCTGGAATTTTTCTGATCCACCCGGGTTGGAGACTCCTAGTGAATATGAATATTGAATAGGTGGAGTCAGTGCAGTATCTACTATGGATTAGAGAACCATATTTCGAGCAGGTTGAAGTATTTGCAGAGACATATTCATAGAATTCAGATAGAATAAGTGAAAAATGACAAATTGATCAGTTGAGAAGTAATGTTCCCACACATGTATCAGTTGGAAGTTACACATACAAAAGTTTATGATTGTATTCCATGTATCTATTTAGGCAGGTATATCTTTAGTACAGGTTGTTCCATACATGTAGAGTTTGAATTGCAGAGAGTGAATACCAGTGGACACATTTGACTTAGTTTGAAGAAACAAGAATATTTGATGATCAATTGAAACCGTGAAGCCTTGATGATAGTACAATGATAGATGGGTCAACATTGTGGAAAGTTGAGTAGAAAAGGTATAGAAAACTTATGAAATATGGACAAATATGGATTTATGAGATCATTGGCACATCTAGAAAGATATATGACAGAGCATATTTGCAATTGGAATCAGTGGACTCAGTGGACAAGTTGAATAAATTGGTCACAAGAAGACATGCAGTGAAAGGCATAGAAAAATAGGGAAAGAAAAACCTTCAACATAAGTTATATCATCAGAGGAACATTGTTGAACAATATGGTCCTTGATGTCCAAATAGTGAACATAACAGGCCATGAATATTTGAAGTCAACCAATCTTGAATGATTTTTATATATGTTAGAGAGTTACAAGAGGAAGAACCAATGGACAATTAAGAAGCAATGGAAGAGAGGAAAGGATCAATAAAGGAATATGGGTAGAATACAAATAGGGGGAGTTATCCTTTCTCCCATGATGTCAAAGGGAGAGAAAGAGAAATATCAAAATATTCAAGCACATGAAGTCAAAGAAGGATTGTTTAGAGAAGGTATATTTCTAGCGGGAGACACTCTTTGCTATCAAAAGCGAAAGGAACTTGGAAGGAAACATGACGACATAACAATGTGGAGAGAGAGAATAGATGCATGAAGGTAGTGGGAGCATCCCCAAGGAGAGATACCCTTTGTCATTGATGTTAAAGTCGGAGAGTGAGAAACATTGATGAGGAGAAATGGTCACAGGGGGAGAATGAGTGTTGAAGCATGAGCATTTCCATTAGTGTTTCCATTAATGTTGGTGTTGCCAACAATGCCAAAGGGGGATATTGTTGGACAATTGGTTTTCATTGATGTCAACCCTTGGAGATGTCTGGAATCCGTAGAGATGTGGTTGATATTGATGGTGAGTTATTTTTCATTTATGGAGTGGTTAATGTCAGCAGATGTATGAAGCCTCAGAGGTGTGTTTATAGAACCCATAGTTGATCAAGGAATAAATACATGAAGGTCAATTTATTTTCAATTAAGACTATCATAGATGGATAGTTCACATCATGGCATTTTTGGTGATAGGTGCTACATCACGTGGCTCCTTATGGTTGAGGATATGTGGCTTTGTAAATATTTTAGGACCCTCAAGAATAATATAGAATCTCCTAGAAGGTCAACAAGAATTCAATTATTTTAGAAGCCTCTAAAAAGTCTTCAAGAAGTTTGATAGTCAAAGTGGTTGCAAAAAGAAATTAATTATGGGTAAAATAGTTGTAATAAATAAATTATGAGTAAATTAGTTGCAACAAGAAAGTACAGGTTGACCCTAAAATTAAGAAAAAGGTTAAAATAATTGACCCTAAAATGAGGAAAAAGGGTAAAACAGTTATGACCCTAAAATTAGGAAAAAAAGGTAAAACAATTATTGCCCTAAAATTAGGAAAAAGGTTAAAATAGTTAAAGTGTAAAACAATTGTAACAAGAAATTAATTAAGGGTAAAGTGGTTACAAAAAGAAATTAATTAAGGGAAAAGTGGTTGAAAAGTAGTTACATGGAAGAGTATAAATACACATCAAGAGTCTCTCATTCTTACATACACAAGTTCATTGAATATCTATCTAAGTGCTCAAGTGATTATTATATGAGTTAACCAAGGATATATGAGGGGTTTTTCAAAGGGAATATGAAGTAAATAAGTGTGAAATTCCAAGGGAGGATGAAGTCTTGTGAGGATGTGTTCTAAGGTATGTTATTTACAGGTCATCTTAGAATTTTCACTATAACGTTTTTTCTAGAATGATTAAGATAGTGAAACCTGGAAGCTATTGAGAAAACATATCAAGGTACCCATGGTAGAAATTTAAGCTTCTGGGTCATTGTATTTTGGGAGATACACTCTATGGAAAATAAGGTTTTTGGCTAATCCTTAAACTAGTCTCAAACAAGTGTTTCGGGTAAAACAATCATAAATTATTCATAGAGGATACAAATTAATTGGATATAGTACAACTCGTAGTATGTTTTATGTGATTTTTCAGATCTATATATCAAATATTACACGTGTTGCATGCTCTACAAGTTCACTCTCTAGAATAATCCATAATTCAGCAAGGTCTGCCATTTTTTCTATAACTTCTTTTCTGGGATGTTCCAAGCAGTGAAACGTGGAGACATTGTAGAGAAGATATTGAAGAATATTGGGTACAATTTTTAGACTTTTATTCATTACATGTACGGAGTTATGCTTGTTGAAAGTTAGGGTTTGTGACTAATCCAAAAACTAGTCCTGTGAGACTAGGGTAAAGTTTGATGAAGATGCTATTCTCTTGTTGCTAAAGTTGAGGAAGGGTTACATGTATGTGATCACGTAAACCAGATCTATTACATGTTACAAAGTTATAGGTATGTTTATATGTATGTTTTTAGGGTTACATGTTGATGATGTTATGGTGTATGGCATAATTGAGACATATCATGAGTGATATGGTATATGGTCGAGGCACATGATTTGAGGATCATCTTGGATATTGGGCACATTGTTTGAGACCCATTTTTTGTATATGTATGAAGCCCTTGTTGGTGATCTATGTACATGGTTGGTACATGGTATGGTTTTGATGTACATAGTTGATGTACATGGGTTATATACATGGTTGGTACAGATTGTGGTACAGGCTAATGCACAGTACATGTTTGGTACATGGTATGGTACATGAACATATCTTGTGATGGTATGTTGATGATATTGGTACATAATTTGTAGAGGCATGTCTTGGTGATGGTGGATCTGGTATCATTGATTTTGAGTATCGATTGAACAGGTTGATGTGACAGGTTAGATACTTTTACAGGTTGACAGGTTACAAGTTGATGTGGCAGTGGCAATGATTGTGTTAGTGATAGTTGGTATACAATTATATTTCAGGGTGACATGATGGGGCACATAAATGGGGTTTTAGCATCCTTCCATTTAGTTTCAGAGAACACAGGGAGTTGTAGCCTCCTTCTGGTTGGAGCCAGAGAATTTAGGTAGTTGTAGCTTCCTTCAGGTTGAAGCCTGTAAATAGGGGGTCGTAGCCTCCTTCCAGTTATAGTTGGAGAATTGGGAATTTGGGGCTTCGAATGAATGTATTATTTGATATATAACAAAGCATTTTTTGGTTTTATCCCATTTGGTTTTACACATAAATTTTGGTGTATTGTGTACTTGATGTGATGTGTCTTATGCTTATATGGTCATGATACACATTATATATTATGGTTAAAAGTGGTATAAAGTGCTCATAATCATTCATCCCCCCACTCTCAGTATTCTAACAGTTTGTTGGTAAGGAGGGAAGCCCATAACATAACATAACCATGTGTATAGTCATTTTTTTATCAGAATTTTGAGGAGGACACAATGGTGCAAACTGGAACTGGATCTGAGCAGCAAAATTGATAGAAATTTCCAGAAGTTGGATATGTTCATGTAATTTTTCCAATTTTGTTGATTTAATGAAAATTCCACTCCACGAGAAGTGGACCCAGAGACATAGCCAGGGTGTCTAGTGAACTCCATTATCAAGTTTTGGTGTGTTTGTGTAATTTTTTTCTCTTTGATCTCCTCTTTGTTTTTCACAATTTACTTATGTGAATGGGTTATGCAAGTTAATTTCATACGTAAAGATTCTAGTTAACGTGAATCTATCTACATAACAATGCAATATGCACTATCAATTTAAATATCTTGTTAACTGAGAAGATATTTGTTATCAATGAAGGATTAATGATTAAATTGGTGATTAAAGACTTCTCAAATCAAGTAGTATCGGAGCAGGGTTGACAAGTGGATGCTTACATGATCTGAAAATAGAAAGGTTGACTTGTTATGCTATGCAAGCACCCTCTACTTCATTAAAATAAACTTTACAGGACCTTGCTTCATGTGTTAAAATATGCAAGATAGTTTATGTGCCAAATTTATGTATCTTCTTGTAAATGCTTATATGTGAGGATATGTTCTTTTAAATGGTTATATATGTACTTTCAATAAATACATAGCAACATAAATTGCAGTAAATAGACCATCAAACTCACAACAATAACAACATGATAAAGGAGTTCACCCCTCTCCGGGCTACATCTCCTTGAGCCTCCATCAATGGACTTGGCTCTCTGGGATTAATTTGTCAAAATTTATTTTACAAGATGCTTCTCAACTCCAATGGAAAAACAGACTGTACCATTTGGATCAGAACACATAAAAACCCCAAAAATGACTAATAAAACTCTGAAAACGGATCATGGCTCATCTGGGCATGACCTCTTCTACATGTGGCCATAAGCTTCACTGAGCTTCTCTTTGGAAAAACACCTGTAAAAGTCCTTAAAATCCCATGAAACCTATCCCAATGTGTTCAGAGCATAACAAGTAGCCAAAAATGACTATTCAGTCACATAAAACAAACTTGGACTCACCAAAACATGACCTCAATCAATGAGGGCTTCAAGCTCCCTGGAGCTTGCTGAAACTTCAATGGCTAAAAACCTACAAATGAAGTCTTCAAATGGCCTTGATAATAGTGCCAATGGATTCAGGATGTCCAAAAACCCCTAGCTGGGCTTTTACGGCACCTCAATCGGCCAAAAATTGAGAAAGATAGGCCTCCTGCTATCCTCTTCCTTCAAGCTTGCTGGCTCTGGTCCGCCAAAACGCACCTCTATGTGCTTGAACCAAGAACATGCTCCAAATTCATGTTTAAAACCAACACTGATGCATAACTGAAAAACGGGCTAAACTGTCGAACAGTTAACGAATTTTTGGCCCCCAATTGTCTAGACCATGGTCACAAGGTCCATATGACCACGCGCTATAGCAAGAGGGGGATCCGTTCACAAGGAAAATGGATAGATGACAAGTGGCGGTCATTGTAAAACCGATGAAACCAAAATGTAAACCCCACTCCAAAAATTCGTTTGAAATGCGCACGCACACAATATATAATGGTCATATGTAAAGGGTGGTGTGACCGAGGGCTAACCCTTTGAAACACATAAACCTGCGCACAAATATTATGGTATGGTCGTATGTTTCAAAGTATAAAACCGTAGGTCGAGGCTAATCCCAGGCCCAACCCCCCACCATTTAGAAAATAACTCAACTTTAAATACATTAAAAGGCATATGGTTAATAAGAAACAATGCATGACGCGTTGGTAGGGCGACCATTGTCAAAGCTTTGTACGATGGGGAGTTCGGGGGGTCGAACCCCAAGGACTCCAATATATTTTGATCAAACAACCAATATAAAGGTTCCACGTGGCACCACGCCATTTACCCAATAACTGCCACGTGTTGCAACAACATTTGCCCAACTGTTAGCCAATAAATGAGTGCCACATCACCTGCCACGTCAGTCGTTGTACCTCTTCCATTCATCTCTACCACGTCGTCGTATGGACATGCCACGTCAGCATCCGTACGAACTGTATGGACTGCACAGTCAGTGTCCCTTTTTTTATCTGTTTGACGATTTGAACAGATCATGATATCTCTCCCTCTTGACGTCCATTTGAGACAAAACGAGTTGCGTTGTGTTCGCAACGATGAGGGCTATGCTCACGTTCATTTTGAGGCAATTCCGAGAATGTTGATTTTTGAGCTAAAACTTGACCCCTGGTCCAGATTTTGATCATGCCTTCCCACTGAAAGGATTTTGGACCCACAAAAGCTTATGATTATCTATCTGCTTTCAAGTTCTATCAACTGATTCTACTTGGAAATTCTTTTGATAATCACCTAGATACTTTGACATGCCTTGCACTGCAACTAACTATGTCCCTCAACCACTGTTCTTTGGCTATTGCTAACCCACTGTTCTCTTTGTGCTTGGAAGACTGCCAACCTTCCCACTAAGAATCAAGTCCCTCTTGTGAACTCTTTGGTGTCAAAACAATCATCTCTCCAATGGCTGCAAAACATTTTCTACGACATCTTGTCACAAGCCAAGAAAACCATCAATCTTGAAAACAAATTCATACAAGACTGAAAAATGATGCCAACAAAATATTTTTTCTCTTCAAGAAAACTGTTGCATATTTTACTTCATCAAAGCACATGGTTTTCTCCTGCATCTCGATGTACTCAAAATTGACTTACAAGCCAACAAACACCATCGACTAAACACAAGTCGAAACACATGATCGACACAACATAGTCGTCAAGACAACATCGACACAAGTTGAGACTCATTTGAAACATATCAACCTTCCCAAAATGACAAGTCGACAAACATGATACACAATCATGTTAAAATCATGAATCATTCATGATGAACCATCACCAAGGTCACTGCTTACACATACAAAAACAAATGCATGTGCATGACTCTTCAACTCTCCTTCAAGTACAAACATAAGTACATAAACCCGAAACATGTGGGTACATAAGAGTTGAATATGAAAAAGATATATGGCTGTAACAAGTGAACATCATATCCATCTTTTACATCCTCCTGGCGAAGTTGTGCAACAACAAAAATACCTTCAAGTGAATTGCATTCACATGCAAACTTGCATCATACAAGTTATGATAAACTGCTGCAACTTGTCATACTCTCAACATAAATGCACACATAAGGCTAAAAAGTGCATTTACAACAGAAAAATGCAAGCCTTACTTGCTCAAGAAATCCAACCATTTCTTACCAAGCCAACTCAACGATGACTTTTTCTGCTGAAAATCGTCCTCTTGTGAATCATCTTGACTCACATCGATGATGGGATCTCTTCTTCCATTCTTGCCAATCTCTTTATCCAACTTCTTCTTATTCTGTGGATGAGTGGTTGGATGCAATGTCCAACATTGGTCAATGAGATGACCCCTCTTCTGACAATGAGTGCAAATCTTTTGCATCCTCTTTTCATGTTGTCTTTGCTTGTAAAGTTTCTTGAAAGCGGTTAATCTTTTCCAACATTTTGAAACATGATGGTTATATAAACCACAATATGTACATGGAATTTTTCTTCCATTTTTATATGCAAATTTATCATGCTTAAAATAATCAAAAGCAATTGAATGATAAGCAGAATTATACCTTGAACATTCACCTTTATCGCCTCTTTGAGGAGGTGAATTTGAAGAGTTACAAGCTCTCCTTTGAAGACCAACAATAGTGTTCTTTTCCTCATCGTTGTCACAACTCTCTTGTTTCACACATTCGCATTCATCTTGAACACAAGCCTTGCATGCTGGAGGGATTGAACTTTCAACAAAAGTTATTGAACTTTCACCTTTAAAGCCTTCTTGAGGAGGTGAACTTGAAACAAAATTTGTTCTTGGAACTTTTTCCCTTGTCTCCTCCACTTTGGAATTTGCTCCATCTCTTTGTTCATATCCAAGACCACAATACTTGGGTCTCTCTTCAACAACAATAGGCTCAACAATTCCTTGTGCATACTTGCCCAAACCTCTACCTTCATAGCCCATTTTTAACAATAAATTGGACCCTATTCCTCTTGTGTGCTTTTCAAAAACACCAAAACATTCATCTTGAGAGGAATTTGAAGATAAACTAACATTGCATACCTTATGTTGATGCATGTACTTGGTAAGGGTTTCCTTTGCCTCATGGAGTTGAGTCTCCATCTCTTGCAACTTTTCAAGAAGCTAGTCTTTCTCCTTCTTCATGGCCTTCAATTGCTCTTCAAGGGAAATGATCTCCTTATCTTCACACATCTCTTTCATCAAATATCTCATGGTTAGAATTTCTTTCAACATCTCTTTGTCAAATAACTTTGATTTTGAAGATATATGAGAACTATCAATGTTTGAAGCTTCCTCCATCCTTGGAAGATATCCAACTTCAACACAAAACTTGCACAAAAACCAATAGCTAAATCTCAAGCTATCAATGGAAAACACATGAGAAAAACAAACTATGCTCTGATACCACCTGATCTGAAAATAGAAAGGCTGACTTGTTATGCTATGCAAGCACCCTCTACTTCATTAAAATAAACTTTACAGGACCTTGCTTCATGTGTTAAAATATGCAAGATAGTTTATGTGCCAAATTTATGTATCTTCTTGTAAATGCTTATATGTGAGGATATGTTCTTTTGAATGGTTATTTATGTACTTTCAATAAATACACAACAACATAACTTGCATTAAATAAACCATCAAACTCACAACAATAACAACATGATAAAGGAGTTCACCCCTCTCCGGGCTACATCTCCTTGAGCCTCCATCAATGGACTTGGATCTCTGGGATTAATTTGTCAAGGTGCTGCTCAAATCCAATGGAAAAACAAACTGTACCATTGGGATCAAAACACATAAAAACCCAAAAAATGACTAATAAAACTCTGAAAATGGATCATGGCTCATCTGGGCATGACCTCTTCTACATGTGGCCATAAGCTTCACTGAGCGTCTCTTTGGAAAAACACCTATAAAAGTCCTCAAAATCCTCTCAAACCTATCCCAATGTGTTCAGAGCATAACAATTAGCCAACAATGACTATTCAGTCACATAAAACAAACTTGGACTCACCAAAACATGACCTCAATCAATGAGGGCTTCAATCTCCTTGGAGCTTGCTGAAACTTCAATGGCTAAAAACCTGCAAAAGAAGTCTTCAAATGGCCTTGATAATAGTGCCAATGGATTTAGGACATCCAAAAACCCCTAGCTAGGCCTTTACGACACCTCAATCGGCCAAAAATTGAGAAAGATAAGCCTCCTGCTATCCTCTTCCTTTAAGCTTGTTGGCTCTAGTCCACCAAAACGCACCTCTGTGTGCTTGAACCAAGAACATGCTCAAAATTCATGTTTAAACCTAGCACCGATGCATAACTGAAAAATGGGCTAAACTATCGAATGGTTAACGAATTTTTGGCCCCCAATCGTCTATACCACGGTCACAAGGTCCATATGACCACGCGCTATAGCAAGAGGGGGCTCTGTTCACAAGGAAAATGGCTAGATGACAAGTGGTGGTCATTGTACAACCACTGAAACCAAAATGTAAACCCCACGCCAAAACTTCATTTGAAATGCGCGCGCACACAATATATAATGGTCACATGTAAAGGGTGGTGTGATCAGGGGCTAACCCTTTGAAACACATAAACTCGCGCACAAATATTATGGTATGGTCGTATGTTTCAAAGTATAAAACCATGGGTTGGGGCTAAGCCCAGGCCTGACCCCCCGCCATTTATAAAATAACTCAACTTTAAATACATTAAAAGGCATATGGTTAATAAGAAACAATGCATGGCGCGTTGGTAGGGCGGCCATTGTCAAAGCTTTGCATGGTGGGGAGTTCCGGGGGTTGAACCCCATGGACTCCAATATATTTTGATCAAACAACCAATATAAAGGTGCCATGTGGCAGCCCATGACTGGGCCATGTGGCACCATGCCATTTACCCAATAGTTTCCATGTGTCGCAACAACATTCGCCCAACTGTCATCCAATAAATGAGTGCCACATCACATGCCACATCAGCGGTCATACCTCTGCCATTCAACTCTGCCACATCATCATACATACATGCCACGTTAGCATCTGTACGGATTGTACAGACTGCACAGTCAGCGTCCCTTTTTTAACCTATTTGACGATTCGAACAGATCACGACATCTCTCGCTCCCGATGTCCGTTTGAGACAAAACAAGTTGTGTTGGGTTCGCAACGACGAGGGCTACGCTCAAATTCGTTTTGAGGCAATTCCGAGAACGTTGATTTTTGAGCTAAAATTTGACCCCTGGTCCAGATTTTGATCATTACAAGAGCTAGACTCAAGCTAGGTGAAGGAAATCTTGCAAGTTACAATATAGAAATCCAAAAGAGACTTCGTAAACGTGAGATGGATTCACCAATAAGGTTAGGTCCTTATGAATATGAAGCTGATTTCTTCAAGGAATTTAAGTTGATGCAAGCCATGGTGCGAGAAATTTACAATGAAAGAGGGTAATGAAGGGGTCAAATAATTGGAGAAGGTGAATCTTTGATGAAAGCTAAAGGAGAAGGCAAAGGTTGTGGACCTTCAGAACCTTCTCATCATCATCATCATCATCTACTGATGGTGCAAGTGAACATTATTCCAAGAATAACCATTCTAAAAATACTTTTCATTCTCATGATATGTCATTACTAAATCTAGATGTTAAATTTGACTTGTCTGTTTATGATGGAGAATTGATTGCAGAGAAATTAGACAACTAGGTAAAGAAGATATAAGTTTATTGTAGAGTGCAAAAGATAAAAAAGGACACTGCAAAGGTTTAATTGTTTACTTTTCGCATCAGTAGTACAACTCTCATATGGTGGGAGAGTCAAGCTCAAGTTGATTTGGTACAACATGGTAAAATCATTTCCTCTTGGGTTGAATTTATTTCTACAATGAGAAAGCACTTCTATCCTTTGGCATATACTCAAACATCTATGATTGAATGGTTACATCTAAAACAATTAAAAGGGAAAAATGTTCAAGCTTATACACAAGAATTCAAGAAGGCTTTAGCATTGGAAATTCCATTACACACTCGTGAAACTCTTCTTAAATACATTGGTGGTTTACATTATTATCTTTGCCATACTATTTTTATGTTTAATCCTACTAATATTGATGAAGCGTCAATACAAGCTACTTATCTTGAAGCTAGAAAAGGAAAGCATGGTATGGAAAATGAACAAATGAACCACCTAAATTCGAGAAGCAGTTGAGAAAGATGGAAAGAAAAAAACTATAGTGAAGAAAGAGAAGCTCACATGCACTCATTGCAAGAAGAAGGGGCATGATGAAGATCACTGTTGGAAATTGCATCCTAATTTGTTGCTAAAGAAGTTCCAGAAGAAGGAGGACCAAAAGATTGTTTCTACAATGCAACAAGAGTTGGGGCTTGATTCCAATGATGAGACAATGATTACAACTATGGGTATCAAAGGTATATCACTTGCTAGTCCAGATGTAGAATAAAGATCTCCAGGTTGTGATCCAAGTCATTTCCATGAGTGGGTAAAATCATTTGGTGAAACTGTTTAGAAGATAAAGAAATTTTTTGATTCATTTCCTTTAGCAGTAATGTATTTCTTACCATTGCTAGTCAGTTTTTTCTGGTTGATAGACATGACATTGCATGCAAGAGATTGCAGAAGTAAGGAAATGAATGTTTATATCAACAACATAATTTCATTTTTTACCATGGTTGGACATTTTGTTGTGATGCATCAAGTTTTAACTATCCAGTCACGATGGGTGGATTCTAGACAAGTGGGGAGTAAATTCCCCCACTTGATTAATGAATGATCAAATTTTGGTGGTCCAAAAGCTTCTTAGTGGGGAGGAATGATCCAAGAGGATCTAGGATGGACAAAATTTTAAATCCTCAGATTTCCTCAAGATCGACACCATTTCTAATAGCTCCACATGATATTTTTGACGGCGTGAACGAGAGCTCAAATGACCTCTGTATGAAAAATTTATGACCAACAAAGTTCTGGTCCAACAAGGAAAAAGTCAAAGTGATAGAGACACGTGGCAATGATGATGTGTCATGCTGACATGGAAGTGTTGATGTGGTATGTTGAAGTGGCAAGTTGACATGGCATGATGTTGTGGCAGTGATGATGTTGCAGTGTTGATGTGGCAGTGACACATGGCAGACAGGTGGACCAGTGAGAAAGTGACACATGGTGTCATGTGGTGCACGAGTGGTCATGGAATATTTCATTGGTTATGGTTTATTTATTTAACAAACGAATTGAAATTGTTTTTAAACATATAACAAATATTTATTAAAAACCCATATTCCATTAAAAGTGGATCCAATCTCCATTAAAAGAGGATCCAAAATCCATTAAAAGAGGATTTGGTTATTTTACAATATGTTGATTTGTTATATGATATATGGTTATAAACCATATATTTTATATGGTTGTTAAAACATATATTTCATACCCATTTAAAAAATGGTCAAAGCCATTAAAAGTGGGGAATCATAACATATGGATGGATTATGTCATATGGTTACAAATTTTAACCATATATATGGTTCACCAAAAATTGGTTGGCCATATATTATATATGGGATTTTTAAAGACCATACGATTATTTTTTATGGTTTTTTTGTATAAAACATATATTTTTGGGGAAAAAACATATATGGTTGTTTAGATATACTGTTATGGTTAACCAATTAATTGGTTTGGTCAGTCCATATATGTATTAAAGTTTATATTTGGTATGTTTTATTCTCGAAATTAAATGGGACCAAATCCCATTAAATGTGGGTGAAGGAAGACTTGAAGTATTGACCCTTTGGTATATAACCAAGGGGGGGTTTACAATTGAGGGGAGGAAATTTTCATGCCCAATAGGATTGTTGGTAAAGAGGGAAGCCCAGAACAAAACATAGTTGTGTGTATAGTCATTTTTTATCAGAATTCTGAGACGGATGCAATGGTATAGACTAAAACTGGATCTGAGTAGCAGAATTGAGATTCATTTCCATAAGTTGGATATGTTCATGTAATTTTACCAATTTTGTTTATTTAATGAAAAGGCCACTCCACGAGAAGTGGACCCAGAGATGTACCCAAGGTGTCTGATGAACTCCATTATCAAGTTTTGGTGTATTTGTGTAATTTTGTTCTCTTTGATATCCTCTTTAAGTTTTGCAATTTACTTATGTGAATGGGTTATGCAAGTTAATTTCATAAGTAAATATTCTAGTTAAAGTGAAGCTATCTACATAACAATGCAATATGCACTGTCAATTTTAAGATCTCGTTATCTGAGAAAATATTTGTTTATCAATGAAGGATTAATAATTAAATTGGTGACTAAATACTTCTCAGATCATTAAGGGTCCACACGAAAGGTTTATGAAAGCATTGGGTACCTGGATAAAGATGTTGTTGTGCGATAAATGTGTGATGACGATGGAATATAATTGCTAAGGGTCTTCAGACACATAGGTGAATTGGGGGATGACCAGGGGATGGTTTGAACGTAAGAAAGAATGAAGAAATAAATAAAGAATGAAGGGAGGGACATAGGATGCATAGAAACGAGGAAGGTATACTAGAAGAGGAAGGCAAATTTGGAGTATTGCATAGTAGAAGAAGATACAAGAGGTTGAAGACTGGGGCTGAGAAAGGAGAGCCGTGCAGTGAGTATGAGAAGAGAGAACCTTCCACACTAATTCAGATCATATAAATATCACACACAGAAGGAGAGGAAGAGGATTATCATTTCAGTCCTATAATAGAAGAGTCGTTAAGGCCTACTTAGGATGGATCCTGTGTCGATTCCATGACCCAGTGTGCATCACCTAGATATGAGATAACATTTGAATATTTTTCAAAAGAACTTATAGTTAGAAGAGGAAGACAAAACAACAATAGACAGAGAAGTAGAAGCAGTGCATCAAGTCAAATTCAACCAACATCACTAGGGGGAGGTACTATGCAAAACACCATGGCAAGGTTAGACAATACATTGAGAATGCCTGAGTTCTAGGGAGTTGGGTCAGAGGATGCAGAACAACATCTATTTGTACGCGAGACAATTTGGGTTGCGAAGAATGTCCAGGAAGAGGCCACAAAGATTGCCCAGTTGGAAACAATGTTTAGAGGCTGCACATTAATATGGTACATGAAACTGCATAGTACTACACCAACATGTCAAGCAATGACACTGGTAGAAATTCAACAAGAATTATTGCAATAGTTCAAGAAGACGAAGTATTAGTTGCATGTTGGCAGCCACCAATTCTGTCGATTTGTATCACAATTGAAATCACCACAAAGAGATTATATCTTTCTGTATCTTCCACCGCATTTCATTTATGAACGCTTATGTTTCTGAGCTTCGAGGCGATGAATGGGTTAAACTTATCTTATTTAGTTTTCCGTTTGAATTTTTGTTTGTTTTGTTTTTAAATTCGTGACTCTAAGCATGAATTTAAATAAAAAACTTGGTTTGGGATTTATATCTTCTACCTAAGAAATTTCTCTTTGAAGGCACCCATATATTGCTAAGTTTCATTTTTTATGAACTTATGGATTGATTCACTATCACAATTTTTATGTATTATGGGTATTGTGATTGATTTGGCTCTATGGTTGATCATTGGTTTTAATTTGTGAAATGTTTGAATGCACAAAACACTGGTTTAACATTTGATATAGGTATCATGCTCTCAAAATTCATATCAACACTCATGTCGCTTGGTACAGGCATGTTGTACCCCCGATTTCACCTCACCTGGTTGTCCTGCGCATTAATGAAACCATTCATTTTTTGAAATGACATTTGATGGTAGTATGGGGTTTGATACTCATTATGGGAAATGGCTCTTAGATATGAGCACATTTTGGTTCCCTGTATCTCTAAACTTAAGATTTCGTAGCATGGTATTCTCCAAACCTCCCAGTTTTTGTTCCTTTTTAGTCTGCACAGACCTCTCTCTACTACTCATCTACGGGAAGCCAAAACCTACCTTCTGTGATATCCATTGTATCTATTTCACAATGGAAATGGAAAATTTGGTTCGAATTGAGCCGAATGGCTTCCAAGCTCTTCTTTCCTATGATGACGCCATATATGACCTAAAGGCTCACAGTTGGGATGTCTTCCTCGGGAAATTCGAAGGCTACAACCTCACGGCTGCATAGACCTTTGCACATACATTTGATGGTTTTAGGGCCAAGGTCAGGGATGTGCAGTTGGAAATAACATAATATTTCATAATCCGGGCGACAAGACTCCCATTAAAAGGAGAAAAGTGGTTTAAGAATTCTAAAATTGAGGATGTTCCATGGATCTTATTCATGGTTTCCCACAAATCGACCTGTTTCCCTAAAGGTATTCCCATTTCTTCTTTGAAACCTAGATGGCACAGCCTTATTTTAATTTTGAAATAGTTTATCACATGTGAAGGTTGGTATGGTTTTTTTTTAATATACCATGTTTAGATGCTTATGCTATTCATAGGGTTTGAATTGAACATGCCATTATACTTATTAATGAGCCTATACAAAATGTCGAAACGTTTTAAGAGACAGAGCATGAATTCTCTATCAAGCCTTTTTCATCACGGGCTCATACAAATCCTGTTGATATATCACTTGTCCCAAATCAGAGACAACAGGGAGAATTTCTTGAGCCGAAATGGTTTTTCCTGGGTCAACAATACAGTGAACCTACCTTTGAATGTAAACCCCAAATTGGATAGTCCCATGACTGAAAGTTAGGTTTTCAATTCACTCGAGGGCTCCAAATTTAATGAACCTGCATCTATTATTTTGGAAACCCCTGTGGTTAAGAAAATAACATGTATTTTTTCTCCCGGGAAATCATTGGAACAGATAGTGGGTGAATTAAAAGGAAACACTTCCCCTATGCCTATGAATGAACCTAATCTGAAGAGTAATGATAAGCATGTTGTAAAGAATATTTGCAAGGGTAACAAACAATAGAGCTTAGAATTAAATTTTAGAAACAAAAGGTCTGGTTGATTGATTTATAGGAATTTAAGGAATCAGAAAAAGGATCATTTGAGCTTGATCTCTACGATCGAGGTCAATGATCACTGTTTAGATCAAGAGATAAAGGATTTCTTAGCTCAGAAAGATCCAGACAACCAATATCCCGAGAACAAAGTTATTACTGAGGTTGAACAATATGACTTTGTGTCTAAATTACTCCCATGTCTCAAAGGCAAAGAGGGTTTTGTAGGTATTAGTCACGACTTGAGACAAGCCACGAGGAAGCATGAAATACACGTCGCTGACTATATTCCACATCGGTTTGTGATTGCACTAGTACATTGTGAAAGTTTCTTAGATTGGATAGAGCGCTATTATAGGGATATTCCATTCTTACAGGCTCAAGTAAAACGTCTAGTTGCTCAGAATTCTCTATTGGAACTAGAGAAGCAAGACTTGAAAGCACACACAGAAAGGGAAAATAAAACACTCGAGATATGGTAATATAATCATAAAAAATACAACCAGTTTCAAATCCATCATAAATTCGGAACTGTCTAATCCTTCATTTGCTAATTTCTAATGGTAAAAATGATTTTGTTTTATTTTATTCCATTCTGTTTTGAAAAATCAAAATAGGGAGGTTCAATTTTGATTTCTTTTATTAATAATAAGACTAGCTACAGAATCTATGATTATGTAGCCAGTCTATTTTTTGAATATTAGTTAGCACTTTTTTGTTGAATATCAAATTTGTTTTTTCTATCTACAGGAAATTGATGATTATGATGTTGATTACATGGAGAAAACACCTTCGATCATATGCTCTGTTATTTGGTAGTTTCTTTCTTTTATGTTGATAAAACTTTATTATTATTTTGAAAAACCAACTCATACATGAGTAGTTTCTAGTTTCACTATTTTTGTAATACTGTCTATTTTTGGGGGGATTCAACTCTATATTACATGATAAGAGTATGTGAATCCTAAACTAGTTTAAATATTGGTCACTCTTAGTAGTGAGGAACATCTTTGGTTGGGATACATTATGGACATATGATTTTGGAGACTGATATGGAGAAGTTGTTCACTATTTGGCTTTAGACCTTTATGACGCTTACCCTATTATGTTTTTTTTCTTCCATCTTATGAAATGTTATTACGTTTGATACAACTTTAGTTTGGTTATCATATGGTATTTTATATTATTAAGTATTTTGATGATGTCTTTAATTTGTTGTTCCATATTACGTCAGCGATCAATCTTTTATTTAAATATTGTTGATTTTTGTTGGATATTGGATGATGGATTATATGAATGCTTTGTATTGAGTTTCCTTTATTATAAGTGTTCATTATTATAAGATCATCGGATCTGTACATTTATTAGTATTCTGTTATATTCTTGTTCCAAATCACCTTTGAGTTTGTTCTGGGAGTATTAGCACTATTCTATTACAGGTTTCCCTCATAAGTAGGATAGCTTGGAGCTTGAATTGCACAAGAAGATAAATTCGTTTTAGTCGATTAATTACAGGTTAGTTTACTTGTTCTTTAGTTAGATTATTTATCAATGAAATAAGAATAGCTCGAATTAGCTTTGACTGTTTACCTATTCTTATTTCAATTACATTTGATTAGCATTCTTTAGTCTTTTTTAGATTTTAAATATTAAACAGAAAACAGAAAAATGTATGTGCTTTCTTTATCTCTTTGATAAACACTTTCAAAAACATCTATTTCGCAAGATATCCAGTAAATCTTACAAGTTGTATATACATTGTTTATAATCATATGCACATATTCATGTTTCTATTTTGACATATGTAAATTATTAAACTTATATTCTTAGTATCATAGCTCTATAGATTAGTTTCATTTCTTTTATTATTTTTAGGATTTTTAGTTGGCCAACGGAGCCATTAAATCCGTCAGGTTATTTCATTCCAAATGGCTTGGGTTATTTAGACAACCCCGGTCCAGATTTGACCTTCCAGTTGACGGTGTTTCAATTACGCCCGTCAAAATTGCAGTACATCACATAATTAATGAAGAATCAAACAAGTGAAGACTGATACAGTGTCGGACTATGATAAAATATTTAAGGATTTGATGGGTAGGTTGACATTTCAAATTCTTGATCAAAAACATAAAGAATGGTTTATTACAGGATTATTTCCACACATTTGTTTTCCATTGATACAAAAAAAGGTTGCGTTGTATCCTGAATATTTCGAGATTGCAATGAAACTGGAAGAATATCCTTTAGGAGATGGTGGGGGGTGGCTCAAGTCTAGACATATTTATTTGCCTTGACAATTCAATTGGCAAAACTGACAAAGGGAAAGGAGAAGCATGAACAATTTTTTTGTGTCAAGTGTAGGACCGAAGGCCTCCATAAGGATGAATTCCCAAAATTTGTGTAGTATTTGCAAACTGGAGCATCGAACCCATTACTGAGAGGAGGGTACTATGAAATATGAAAGAAATTGGGACATCATCCGCATCATTTTCCATTGTTGCAGAAATACCAAAGTACGCTAAGGAATTTATTTTGTAACTTTTTCTAGTGAGTAGGGCACGAAGAGAAGGATTATCATGCATTTGATCTAATGAGAGATTTCACTTCATATATGTATACAATTCAGGAGGAAAATTTCACAACAAAAGGAGGTGGTCCACAATATAATAATCAGAGAGGCTTTAATGCAAGAGGTCAAGGAGGGTTTGGAATAGGTCGAGGTAGAGGCCAAAAAATATGCTACAATTTTAATCAACCGAGATACTTAGCACATGATTCACTGAATCCTTGTACAACCTACACATATTGTAGAGAAGTAGATCATGTGACAGAAGATTGTCCTCAATTACTTGTGAAGTGGCAAGAAAGAAGGAATCAGAAACAAAACCCAAATCATAATGTACAAAAGATATTAGTAGAGATACATGACAAAGGACCAAAAATAGTATTTTTCATGCACATAGGAACTAAGACAAGAGTTGACATGACAAACAGAGGGAGGTAGAGTGAGCAATGGGTAAGAAACTCAACATTACTTGTGCCAACATTTGACCCACAACAAGAAAAAAAAGACATATCAGTAGACAAGGAAGGAGATACTAGGACTAGATTGGATAGCATCAACATCATCTACAACCCCTGTAGTTGACATGCCTTTGATCTATGATCGTACTACCCCAAAAAATCCCCTTGAAAAGGAAATTCCATTGAAATACTTTCATAGAAGTTGTTTAGAATTGATGAAAGATGAAACTGCATTGAATTCATTACATGGAATGACTGATCATTGCGTGCAATAAAGTGAACTTCCTACCGCGCACAAGGTAGTGAACCAGGTACTACACAAAAAGAGGACGGGCGATGAGTTTAAATTAAGTGCACAAATTGGGGATTATGACATGGAATAAGTCATTTTCGAATTGGGGTTCTGATGTAAATGTTTTTCCAAAGAAAACATGGGAAATGATGGGGAAGCCGAAGTTGATTTGGTCTCCTTTCTAGTTAGTATTGGAGAACCAACAAAAAATAATACCAATTGGTTGATTGCTAAGGGTACTTGTGAATATAGACAGAGTGTGCAGTGTAGCAAATTTAGAAGTCATATAGATCATGGATGATATTCAACCATATCTAGTGCTAATGGGAATTGAATGGGCCTTTGAAAATCAAACAATTATTAATATTAAGAAAAGGGAAATGATCTTTGAAGTAGGGGACTTGAATGTTACTACATCGTTGGATCTGATAGAAGGAAATAGGTATATCGAACTAACTAAAGGGAATGCAATTGATAACCTATATAATATGTGTTAAGAACCAAATATATGAATACAAAAGCACCTCAATAGATCCAAATAGAAATATAGAAGAACCATATTGTTATTATTATCAAACCCTTATGGTAGGGCAATACCATACAATGGATCCTATTATGGAAGGGATCCTCTCTTGTTCACTTGCCTCTTCGAGGGGGCATCCTCCTATTGAGCTACTGCTTCAAATAAAATACTTCTCAAATTGTCTCATTACATTTCTTGAACCCCTTTACATAGTGCTACCACCCACCTATGAACATTCTAGAGGAGGAACCTTCTAGAAGTGGAACCTTCCAAGAAGTCCTCTTACATTTATTATATCTAACTACCACAATGGGTCTTATTTAATACTATAGTGGACCTAGTCCACCTTACATTGAATGGCCTCCACTATTATCACTATGGGCCCTCTGCCCCCCATACCTCTCTAGCTACCTAACATTCCATCCCCCTTATGAAAAAATTGTCCTCAACACTTTTTATGAGGGTGTACAACCATATACCAGGGTCCCCTGGATAAGTGTGGACCATAGTGTTGAAGTAGATTAGATAACCATGGTCCCATGTAGAAATGAAAGCCACCATGCTGAAGTAGTTCAACCACCATTGTAAACCAGGGTCACATGTCCAAGTGCTCATGTGAACTCCATGCGGAATATATCAGAACCCAATAACCAACTAAAAATGATGCTCCAAATACTAACACATGTCATGTGGATCCAAATAAGAAGATCCATCCACATAGTGTTAAAGGGTCACAACAAAATCTAGAAGGAATAACACCATTGTAGAATATGAAGTCTAGAAACTGGTAATAATCATCAGCTCCCAATTTGTCACATTGATGTTCTCTACAGAAGGTGGAGTATAGTCATCAAATAAAAGATGGAAATATTTATCATCCCCAAAATGACAATTGTTCATATACCAATCATCGCAATTAGCCTCAAAATCATACCAAGCATATATTTCTTGATTATATTTGTCCATAATATGCCTTGAAATTTTGGACTCTTGAATACATTCCTCTTGAATATGTTTCATTTCAACTTTGGGATATTGAATACATTTCTCTTGAATATGTTGCATTTCAACTTTAAACTCTTGAATTGTCGTCTTGATGGCTTCCATGATTTAGGGGAGAATATCCATCAGAAACACCACATATAACATACCAAAATAAATATATTAAAATGATTTATCCAATGGAACTGATCTGGTAGCAATCTGAGCACCCTATGAAAAGTTATGAACTCTATAGTCCCGTTGTCGTCACGAAACCCCCCCAAAATGACTAATTTTAAATCGTCGATATCTTCACTTTTAGAGCTCCAATTTGGACGATGTTTTTTTGAAATTAGGTGAAATTGTGAGAGGAAATAAGATATGCAATTTTTTTTTAATAATTTAGCCCCAACTTCTACAGAAATCAAAACAATCACACGAACGTCTGTGAAAAAAACCCTGAAAATAATAGATTTTAAAATTTCAAAAACTTTACTTCCTAGACTCCGTTTCAAATGATTTGTTTTTTTTTTAAATGGGTATTTTTCTAAGAGGAACTAAGATATACAACAATTTATACAATTTTTTCACATAAATACACATAAATCATCCGTAATGTCGCGACCCTCTTTGGATTCTACGAAAAAAAAATGCAAAAATAGAAAAACAATTGCCTACAATTCTTGCCAAAGAAAGTGTTTTGATACCAGTTGTTAAAAACAATATATATTAATACAAAACAACCTCAATAGCTCCACAAAGAAATATAGAAGAACCACACTATTATTATTATCAAACCCTTATGGTAGGGAAACACCATACAATGGATCCTATTATGGAAGGGGTCTGCTCCTATTCACTTGCCTCTTCAAGGGGGCATCCTCCTATTAAGATACCGCTCCAAATACAATACTTATCAAATTGTATCAGTACATTTATTTAGCCCCTTTATATAGTGCTACTACCCACCTATGAACATTCTAAAGGAGGAACCTTCTAGAAGTGGAACCTTACAGGAAGTCCTCTTACATTTATTATATCTAACTACCATAGTGGGCCTTATTTAATAGTATGGTGGACATAGTCCACATTACATTGAATGGCCTCCATTATTATCACCATGGGCCCTCTGAGCCCCCCCACTACCTCTCTATCTACCTAACAATAGGAATGCATGAATGGATGACTATGTTAATATGAATGCAGATGGCGTCCTAAGTTGGAGAAGCATTAGCTCATGTGCGTCAGATTCAGAGGAAGGTCTAGAACATTGGCAGCAAAGAATGCATAAAGTATCAACCATACGGTGTGCCCGCATTACTTGATCATTGTGCTGGATTGGAATGGATTTATGTGACTCACCCAAGTATGATGGTTTGACTGACATAAAATATTTTGTACATGCGTTCGAATTGCAGATACCTGAACAACAAAGATTGTTGGAATTAGATGTTGTCTTGAAAGCTACTCCAGCCAGATGGTGGGATTCACATAAAGAAGGAATAGAATACTAGTCACAGTGTAGAATATTGATGCAAGTTATATTTGGTACTGAGGTTGAGTATATTGCTTAAAAATATGCAAGAGTAAGTGTTATAGCAAGATTTGCCTCACCCTATGAAAATTTTCTTAGAAGGCCTTGTTCCATTTCCCTATGCAGACTTGAAGTCACTTTTTGCAAATCCCGGAGCTAAAAACATTATTTTTCCACATATATATGCCCTATCTATTTTACAGCATGCGTATACACAGGTTGCACCATTGTAGCTCGCGTACACCTAAGTTTTGAAGTTGCGCCCTAAATAACTTAAAAATGAAGCCTAATTACAAATTTTAATTCACTAAAAAGAAAGAGGAGAGAAGGATGAATTACCTGGTCTAGGCATTCGTCGATTCTGTCTCTCGTAGCTCCCGCAATCAATAGTTGAAATTCAGAGGCAATTTGGTCCAAAATCCACTATTTGGGTAAAAAATACAAATGGTATAGTAAAATTGGTTTTTTTACTATTTATAGAAAATTTTTACATTGCATAGTTTCGTCCAATATTTTGGCATTATGGACTAATACGACAGTGGATGGAGTTGGTTTTTTTAGTTCAATCCATATATTCTTGTGGTTTTCAGCACCATGTCTCCCATTCGTAACTTTGGACAAGTATTTTTGTTACCCAACATATAGGATAGGTATCCAATCCATCATGCACACTTGCATCATCCTATGATTGTCACTCATATGCCTTAGGTACGAACCCATTTCATAATGACACAAAGTCTTCTATCTACAACTAGAAGTGTCGTTATCGAATGGTAGAGACTTACCAAACATGGGTACCCTAGTTAGATCCTCTACTTCATTCGGTGCCCATGCTGAGATTTTTGTCCGTAGGACCGATAGTCCCTTATAGATAATACATGAATTTATGTTTGAACCTCATTTATTACTTATAAACATACTAACCTATACCTAGAGGACTCCCAAATGAGTCTAGTTTAAGCTCTTTTCCAACTTTCTCAAAAAGATAAAAGATTATCGAGTGAACTTGTCTCTTTCACACTCGTAAATTGGATCTGAAAGGACATCTATTTGGTGCAAGTTTATCCCTTTTTCAAACCAAGTAGACTAATATTATGAAAAAGGACATTTTTTGGTGTTAAGTTGTAATTGCATATCATTCTCTTGCTTGTAGTATTGAGCCTATTGTCGGTTCTCGCATTTGTGTTATAATCCTTTCACCTCAGCAGTTTGCATCATCATCCAAGTAGAGCCTTGTTTATATCCTTTGCAGCTTGACACCCTATACCCAGGAGGAAACATTCCCCCGAGTGTCCATATCCTGCATGCACCTCCTTGCATTGAGCATAGGTATGTTCCACTACTGGAACTAGATTGCTTACTTGTGACACTTGTTTCCTCCTCTATATCATAACATTCATTTGAATATGAAAAAAAAAAGACAGGCGAGAAAATAATATTATCTTATATTGGCAACAATCATGTCACCTTTGAACAAAGCACACATTTTTTGAGTCCACTTGTCATCAAAATTTTGATTTTAGCATGACCTTAGGAAGTTGAGCTCGTTACAAAGAGTTTACTCCCTTGACTGGTTACTCTTCCAGTCCCTATGGAGAGTTTGATTGATGCCTCCTACATCTCAAAGTTTCATCATCGAGTCTATGCTGCCAGAGTCTTCCATATGTCTCATGCTTTTGTTCAAAGGATGTCTATCAACCTGCGTCATCCATTCCTTAGAACTCTTGACTTTGCATGTCGGCCATACCCTTAATGTCTCTCAGAATTACTTGAATTTGTAGTTCTATTACAAACCCTGGTCCTATGTTCCTCATTGGTATGTAACCTTGAACCTGACAATCGACATTTTATCATTGATCGTTGACTGGGTGGTTTCCCTTGTTTTTGAAGACAAGATATATATTCACACATTGGGATTCCTACAATGTATTGGATTCCATTATCCTTATTGGTGGTTTCCTCTCCTTTGTCAACAATTTTCCTTATTGGTTGTTATTCAGAGGATCTTTTCGTGTACTGCTTACATCTAGCACACGCGAAAGATGCACAGGGTCATTGGTTTGTGAACATGTTCTTCATCCCATTTCCTCCAAATCATCAAGCTCCTACTTTGTACCTCGTGCAGAATGATGAGAGATGCCTCAATGCTCTCCTTTCAACGGGTCTCCTTCTATCGAATTCAACTCATCTATTCTGGAGATGATACCTAGAGTCCTATGAGTACCTAGAGGCTTGCAGTCATTAGTGGTATGTTCTCTCACCATTGACAGTTGGGAATACATCAATGTCTTGTGATCGATGAATTCTTCAAGTGTTCTACCCCGACACCTCTATTCACACTTGTAAAAATGTACTCGGTTCCTTGATACCTACTTTCATTATCGATAGGTTGTCTTGTGTTTGTTAATGATATACCTTAAGGATTG
Organism: Picea engelmannii; assembly: GCA_009831015.1. Taxonomy (NCBI): domain Eukaryota; kingdom Viridiplantae; phylum Streptophyta; class Pinopsida; order Pinales; family Pinaceae; genus Picea; species Picea engelmannii. Next base: position 125,165 of record ML789180.1, read on the forward strand.
GTAATCAAACGAAGTCTCATTGTGTTCAAACTCAGCTCATTTATTCACATGATGTCGAATTTCACCTTTGGTGGATTGTGTACAAGACTTGAAGACATCAGTTCATAGTCACAACTTTCCTGAGCAGTTCCTATCTTTCATTGGACTAGTACCTATGTGAATTCAGTGATCAAGAGAGATTAGATTGTACACCATTGTATACAGATATCTTCAGATTGACTCTGAGACTGGTTTTACTGGGCCATGTCCATGACTATGATAGCCTTTGGCATGTAACCACCTTTATATTTCCTATTCATGGCCATGAAAAATTGTTTGGTATATTTTCACATGGATCTGCAGTGTAATTCAAATTAGCAACCATGTGTGCAAAGTCAATACATATTGTAATGATCAACTAGTTCATCTAGATGAGTCCCCATTACTCCACTTCTGGGTATTATAATGTTTTTCGGCCATCCTAGATACTCCTCTGACATCACACATTAAGGGGCATCTATTATAGAAAAATTTGTCTCACCCTATGCAAATTTTCTTAGAAGGTCGTGTTCCAATTCCCTATGCAAACTTGAAGTCCCTTTTTGCAAATCCAAGAGATAAAAAAATTATTTTTCCACATATACACACCCTATCTATTATACAACATGCGTATACACATGTTGCACCACTACATCCCACGTACATCAGGATTTGTGCCCACAATTAAAAAATGGTGTCGGGTTTCCATGTCACGTCATGAGATCCATGATCCTTGACCTTCCATATACTGGAAACATTATGACTCGGCCCTTTAGTTCCACTTGAAGTCTATAAATGGGCCAAATCCAAGCTATATAAAAGAGGAGAAGAATTCAACTTTGAGAGAAAAGTTACTCTGGAGAAATTATTCACTTCATATTGAGTCTGCATCCCTTTAACCTTTTAAGTCTGGACACATTGTTCAGCCCCCAAGATCTTCCCTACATGATTGAGAACCTCATTGTCTCTCTTATATGATCTTGCCTTTGGTGGAGGATTGAAGTGGTGGAGGCCCGACTGGAAGGGACTTAGTTTCTCAGTTCCGAACTGTGTCGACACGGAAGTTTGTAATTCATTTACTTCTATTGATTACATTTTAATAGAAACACTCTTTTCTCATCCAATTAATATCTTGAAAATATTTGAATTGGTATTCCATGGGCGTATTTGTTATGAATGTTGATGGATTATGCTATTGAATGTGCTAACATTATATATTATCACCATATGCTTGTGTTTCTTGGTTTTTGAGAACACGTTGTAGGCATATTGCTTTGATTCAAGTGCCCAATGGTGGAATTCATCGAACATTTGGACGAGGTAGGCCTTTATCTTGTCTTGTTAGAATATTTTTTTATATAGCATATATGAGATTAAAGTTGATTTTTGCAGTCATTTCCGTTTGTTGTGGTTTACCCCTAGCCATAGAAAGATTTTCCCCGTAACAGTAAGTGGCCTAAAATATCATATTGCGCAGTGCAAAAACATATGGAGTTTGATACCAAAGAAGGAATGTATGAATAGGTTCATACATACATTAGAAAATATCCCTAATAACTAGTCCCTGAAACTAGAAATAAATAGAGAAACAATGAACCGGGACAAGCTAACTCGAAGGTTTAAGGTAAAATTTACTTTTGAAAATGAATCTCCATTGATAGATGCAAATTTTCAAGACATTAGAAACAATATTTTTTCAGACGAAGGGACAATGGATGTAGTACCTATGTGTAGCATGTTAACACATAGGATGTACAGAATCAAGGTCTTCCCTCATTTAAAATTTTTGTTAGTTTTTTCTCAAAAAGACTCCATTGATCTTAGTCATTCATGTGATTAGTATTTTTTATATTAGTCATGTTTTAAAATATTAGTTTTGAGTCATAGAATTATGATCTCAAGGTTTTGAGTCATGTGTTTTATTAATAAATCATGGTTTTTGTTTAATATTCTAGGTCTAGGAAGCTAATCTGAAACACATGTAAAAGGGTCTTCATGTCACTATGGTACTAGTCATCATTTGTAAAGTGGGAAAGGTTTGGGTCTTATCTGCATATTGTTTTTAAAGGTCACCATTGAGTATTTTAATACAAATAGGTGTACAAAGGATCTTGAAGTCATATTTGACCATTTGGGAGTCATGCCATGTGTCATATGAACTCGTTGAAAACTCTTCTAAAAGTTCGTAGTATCAAAAAATAGATCATGTGTGAAATCTTTCATGATTATGATTTTGCAAACATGTCTCATGATGGATTCTAGTTTTCAATGCCATATCCCCATCAATCATCTTCAAAGGTTCGGTTTCAAAAGGAGGATTTATCATTTTCACCTTCATTTCCATTTGCAAAGAGTGCGCTACAGATTGGTTCAATTCACTACGAACTGTAAGTGCATTGCAATATGCTTGTCGATGTAGAATCTTTGCACTGTGAAATCCCCTGTAGCGGTTGATGGTAGATTAAAAGGAACCTGGACATGTTGGCTCGTGTGGCCACTAGGAAACAAAGATGAAGCATCATGTCTGCATCAATATAATCAGTTTTTCTATAGTGTCTTATATATGAAGGCTTATAACCCTAAGGAGTATTTTTGTCTTATGTTGTTATAATTATGCCTATATGCTATTTTTGCAAGTCACTTTCATGATTTAGAGTTTGTAGCAAGAATTAACAAAGGTTTTAAGGCTTCTGGCACATTTTTAGAATCAGTTTCTATGTTTTGAATGGAAAATGACATCTACATAAAATTTCGCAGTGCATCCTACTGAAGGCGCTGTGAACTGCTGAAATTGAAACAGTTTGCAGTGCACTCGCTACGAACTTGAGAGTTAGTTGGAATTCAGGTTGTAGGAGGGATTCCACCTATCAGAAGAGGTTCAAGTAACTCCTTAGATATCATTTAGACATCAAGGGACACTTGTGCCTAAGACCTAGCTCCATTAAATCTTCATGCAATGAGTTGGTTGCAGTTGTATTTATTACTGCCAATAGCATCCTAAAATCTAGTAGTTTGTTAGATTTTGGTTTGTTTGTTTGATGCCATGCCTCTCCCAGGCGCATAATCCAATGTAGGATTTAGGTGGCGAGTCCTAGAGGGGATTTTGATATCATTTTCTATTTAATATGTAATCTAACTCCATAAGGGGCTCAAGTGGTTTTAGATTGAGACTCATATATTTTTCTTTCAACTGTAAAAGTTTCCAGATTGTATGTAATCAGACTTAAGACTCTTGGATAATTGAATATTAGTTTCTTCTCCTACTTTTATATTCTATGTTCTAGTCTTTCTTTGATGAAATCTATTGATGAAGTATTCATCTTTAGTACTTGTTCATGAATGCAGTGAATAATTTTCTGTTTATTTACTGGTGCAAGTCTTGTCAAAGTACATTTTCTTATTGATTAGGAGGTTCCTTATTGATAAGATTTATATTGTATATGTATCATAAGTACCTAATGTAACCTAGTGCATATACTTCATATTTTTATACTCAATCTTCCATATTTCCATTGATGTTCGAAATACTAGTCTGATATTATTCAAGCCTTGCTTGCTGGTGTATATTTTGTGGAAATTTTGTGTTGATGTTTTAAACTGAGTTTCTCATCCATTCGTTACATTTGAACTAAAATATTATCCTTACACACCTACAAATTTATGGTGGGTATTATGCTTACACCTACAACAATCTAGGTGTAACTTCTAATGCTAACATAGTGCACATAGAACTTCTATGACAATTCATGAACTACTGGAATGTTATAATGTGGCTCAAGAATATCAGGACTAGGAGGATCTAATAAATATACAAATACCTGAAAATGAGGGGAAACACGTAGTGGAAGGTACAGATATTGAATTTGTTGCATATGCACAACCACTAAGGACACGTAAGGTAAATATTGGGACAAAAGAGAATCCAAAGTTTGAGAAAATAGGAGACTACTGGAATGATGAAACTATGGAAAAAAATTGCAGATTACTGCACAAGTATTAGGATCTATTTCCAACCACTTTTGCATAAATGAAAGGGGTAGTTGGAGAGCTAGGGGAAATGAAGATTCCTTTGAAACTAGATGTTAATACAGTAAGATAGAGACCCTATAGACTAAATATAAAGTATAAAGAGAAGGTACCAACAAAGATAGAAAAAATGTTAGAAGCAAGAATTATTAAACCAATGGTGGAATCATAATGGATAAGTCCAATGGTATTCCAATATAATAAAATAGGGGGAATAATAATTTGTGTATAAATAAGAAACATAAATTATGCATGTCTGCATGATCCATTTCCAACACCTTTTACATATGAAGTGCTAGAGAATGTAGGGGTGCAGGAGGCCTCTTCTTTAACGGATGGATTCTCATGATATCATTAGATAAAGATTGCACGGGAAGACATATATAAGACTTCTTTTGTAATAGAGTGGGGAAGCTACTAATACACAGTGATTCCTTTTGGGTTGAAGAATGCGCCTGTAATTTTCTCAAGAGTAGTGGTCACAACCTTTAAAGAATTATTATGGGAATATAGGACTGCAAGCAAAACATTGACCAGACAGACACCTTTTAGGTTGGTATGTGGGAAAGAAACAATAATGCTGATGGAATTTATTGTGTCAATCCTATGTGTTGCAATGATTACAAATATTTCAAACTCTGGCACAATAGAGGAACTATTGTCATAGTTGGTACAACTCGAGGAAGATTGATTTGTCATAGGATTCCATAAGCAAGTTTAGAAGGCAAGAGAAAAATCATAGCATGATATGCATAATAAATAGAAAAGATTTCAAGTGGGAGACTTAGTGTTGTTATATGACAACAAGTTTATGCAGCACCCCGGGAATTTTAGGATGCATTGGTTAGGTCCATACGTGATCAAGTATGTGACAGAAGAAAGTGTTGTGCAACTAGAAACATTGAAGGGTTAAGTCTTGGGAGGACTGGTGAATGGAAGTCGACTGAAACTCTATAGGGATGGTCAAATGTCAACGCACTAATTTGACCTGCATGATAACCTTTGTACTATAGTAGTGTATTATAGTAGGACAAAGAAAAATAAAAAGAAAGAAAAATTAGAAAAAGAAAAAGAAATAAAAAGTGGAAAAAGAAAAAGAAAAACAATAGAAAGTAAGTAAGTTTCAGCAAGAGTAAGTAAGTACTAGGAGGGAGTGTTGCGCAGATAGAAGAAACCATGCAGAAGAAGTGAATTGTGTAGAATAATAGCCTATGCAGTAAGAGAACGGGTAATCTAGAAAAAATGTGTGGATGAGGACGAACAAAGACCGTTAAACGACATTAAAAGAGAGAAAATGAGGGTTCAAAAGCCGTAATGACAGCACAACACGAAGACATGTCACCATAAATGGAAAACTCCAGTGCATATCATGACAGCCTGACAAATCAAGGAAAAATTATAGCGAAGGATTTGGAATTAATGCAACTTTAAAGCAAGTATTGAATGAACAATACTAATGGATTAGACAGTTAATACATGTGGGAAGGTAAATGGAAAATTGGCGAAGGGGCACAAAAGTCACAGACGGTTGAAAAACATTGATCATTGTTAGTTAGAGTTGCATGCGAGTAAGAGAGAACCAAGATCCGTGTTGCGGAGCCTGAGAAAAACCATAGATTCAAACAATAGGGATTATAGGGATGGCACCACTAAATGAAATGACATCCATACCAAAGAAATCTTGAGAAAGAGAAGAAACAACATCACCAAAGTTTGAGGAGACTCGGTGAGCATCATCATCAGAGTTAAGGCTTACTAGGGACTACATTTCTCTAAGGAGGGATGATGTCAAACCATTGACCTTGAAGAAGGATGCCAAGTATCCATTGGTTATGCCCGACATCCCAAATGATTTCATCATCTATGAGGATATGTTAGGTAAGGTTCCCCAACTTAAATATGTGAACCATCCTATCAGAGACACGATGAAGTTCAATGAACTTGTGTCGGGTGAATAATTTGAACTGAGAATAGATCTAGTGACAAACTTGGATATACCTGTGCCAAAGGTATGGACTAGAGGTTTGGAATGAGATGGCATGCTAAATCTGTTTAACATTCCACACTTCGGTAGGAGCCAAGAGGTGAATGCATGTGTCAATATTTTGTTAACCTATGTGCATGGTGATTACTTATGGTTGGACATGCCAATCTCTATAGACACATATCTCATTTCTAGAATCATAAACTTATTGACACAGGGGGAAGATCCAACCTTGTTGTTTGTAGACAAGAAGAGTGTCAGGGCTCTATTAGATGACATGAGGGAGAAATTCCACACAGTTAGAGGTGTGCATGGGTTGGACGTACCAAGTATATGTGACCCAACAATAAGAATTGTGACGTAAAAATTGACATGAAAGTTGCTCAAAAAGTGAAGGAAAGACCAAATGACCATAGGCATGATAGTTGTGGATGATAAGTGTGTAGAAAGGGTATCGATGTGATAGGCCCCCTTTCTACTTAACCAATTCCTCGTCGATTGCACAAAAGCACAAGATAGAGGCATGGAATTTCACTATTCCTGGTTGTTAATTCTGATTGCATTCACAATGTGGAATGAAACAAAATATATTCATTTTTTGGGTCTAAGAGGTAACCCATGCTTGGAAAACAAGTATCAGAAATTATGGTACACGAAGAAAAAGAGAAGACATATAGACACCAACGTTGAGTTCTTTCTATACAATGAAAATATTAGGACGTGTATCACAATACACCACAACTTGTAGAGGCGTACACATTGATTGCATGATTTCAGGAAGACTGTCATCACATCTACATACAAGAAAAGAAAGACCTAAGAGAGGAATAGGTCTAGAAAAAGTATAAAATCACAAAGGAAGACATCTAACTGATTATGAAGGATTGGGACCCAGAATGGATGGTTCCTGTGAATGAAACAAAGATGGAGAACCCTGAAAATGAAGAAGAATACCAAGGTAATGGTCAAGGAAATGTACAAGGTGATGGTGTAGGAGAAAATACCACAAGTAGGGGAAAATATGAAAGAAAAGGATAAGCGAAAAACAACATCTGCATGGAAGAAAATGAAATCCTATAAAGTACCAACTATATACATGTTGATAGACGATCATATCGACAGGATCAACTAACAAGTGAGGGATGTCGTAGAAGAGGCATCTCAACAAACATCGTAGAAACATGAAGAAATACACCAGAAGGTGAAGGAATAGTTAAAGACATTGCAACATCTTTGGGAGGCAGTAAGGAGAGCACCAGAGCGAGGATCCAGTGAAGGACCAACAACAAGTGTGACTGAGGAAGCAGAGGCCACAAATTATTACTTGTCAGAGATAGCAGCAATGCATAGAGTTTTGAATATATCGCCATATGAAATTGAGTTCCCCATGCCAAAGATGCAGGAGCAGGCATGAGTACTAAGTCACCTGGACTTAGTCGTTTCACAGATGCCCATAGGAGCACTACAAGGCTTAAAGACATATATTGTGTAGGAAATAGAATTTCATGTAGAGTCAACATCAAAGTATTTGGCTAAGGCAATGAATGATAAGGAAAAAATTCAAAAGGATTATATGACAGTTGTGCAGGAGAAGGACGAGGCCGAACAATAGGTAGAGAGGATACATAGGGCCATCCAGAAACTATATAAGGATATCCCATAAGTGTCGATGGTGGTAGAAGCCATAGTGGAGGAACAAGTATACAAAATCAAGGAGGTCACTCAAGGATTCCGTACCATAATTAGAGAGTTCGAAGAGTGCACTACATCAGAGACACCACTTGAGGAGAAGGAAAAAAGAGAAAGAATATCCATAAGCTCAATGGAAAGCATTAAGAGTCTGGATGAGGGGTGTGCAAATTTATGAGAAGAAAACATGCAACTTTGTACAAAGTTAATGGAGGATACATAGATGAAGGTATTTGAGGAAAGATTAAGGAATGCATAGGAGAAGGTGTAGAAGGCCATGGGGAATATAAGCACACTTCCACCATTTGAGCACATAGCAGCCATCCTGGTTAGCAGGAAGGCATATAATGAGATAAAAGAAACTAAGGAAAGATCAGAAGACTCTCGCACAATGATTGGTGCCCATGTAGGATCAAGAAATCATGGCCATAGGTGCATTGACAGTTGTGCAAGGCGTGATGAAGAAAGCAACACAAGACAATGAGGAGAAGCTCACAACCTTGATTGTGCAGGTAGTAGAGAGGATTTTGGTGAAAGAAGAAGAGGTAAATAAGGAATTCGCTACAAAAAGGGAAACCCTCCAAAATTTCATGGAGGCATGGAAGGGTGTGACACAACATGATTAAGTGGCTCAGGATGAGCCACATGTGAGTGTTTGAGGCCTGTTGGACAGGAAATTTGAATAACTAAGTTTTGAAGAGCATGGACAAAAGCATAAAAGGGAGAATTTTTAGGGGTCAAAAAAAAAGTCATAGCAGGCAAAAAAGAAGGAAGGAAAGAAATAGTTCAACATAAAAGAAGTAAAGAAACAATTCAAATCTAAATCATAAAAAGAAACATGTAGGTGCAAAGGAAGGAAAAGAAGCATGTTGGTGAAAAAAAAGGAAAACGGCTAGGGCATGTTAGGGTTTTGGGATAAACTATTAGGGTTCTGAGCCCTAACTCTATGTATAAATATGTAATGGGTTGGGGAAGAATAGGCTTCCGAAATTAATATTTTCATGTGAGTATGATTGAGAATATATGCTTAGGGATGTGGAGATTTTTTGCAGAGAGAGAGGTGATCACTCCATAGTGACTAGGATAGATTGAGGATATAATATGTTATATCTATTGTAAGAACATTGTGTAGGCCTGAGGTGATTACTGTATGAAGGTTAATATATAAGCCATCCATTATGGATGTAGCCCAAGGGTTGGGTGTGTTGGAAGATTGGTTGTTGTCATTGATGTCAACCCTAGTTATGGGTTTTGGACTGCAAGATTGATAAAGGTATTTGGACATGAAGGAAAATGCACATGTAGATACAAGACCCATGGATGGATAGTATACATCATGTTGTTTTCGGTGGTTTGTGGCACGTCACATGGATCCTCATGGTTGAGAAGAAATGAATTTTTGAAGATTACAAAGTGAATTGAAGAAGGAATTACATGTAGGCCCTGAAGATAATTAAAGAAAAGAATTACAAAATAAGAAAGTGGCAGGTCGGCCCTAATGTTAAAAGGAAGTGACATAAATGGTATAAATAAATGAAATTATACATTCATTTGATAAACAATTCAAATTTCAAAGGAAATTAGAAGTAAAGAAGGCCGAATTTCAAGTGAGGATGAAGTCTTTTGGTGATGTGTTCTAAGGTATGTTATTTTCAGGTCATCTTACCATTTCCACTATAATTTTTTTTCTAGAATGATTCAAATGGTGAAATTTCTATGGTATTGAGAATACATATCAAGGTACATGTGGTAAGAGCTTTAGATCTTCATTTTCTATAATTATGGAGATACACTTTATGGAAGATAGATTTTTTGACTAGTCCTGAAGCTAGTGAATAAACAAGTGTTCCGGGTAAAACAGTCATAACTTCTTCATAGAGAATCCAAATGAAGTGGGACAAATTGCATTGGAAATAGTAAAAACTATAGTGTCTTTGTGCAAGTTTCAGAATCTGATGTTAAATATGGAGCGCGGGGAATTCTGTACAAGTTCGGTCTCCTGAATAAACCAGAATTGAACAAGGTATACCATTCTCTCTGTAATTTGTTTTTGGGGAGGATTCAAGGAGTGAAACTTGGAGAAGTTTTAGAGAATAAATTGAGTAATATTATCTATAGGATCAGAGTGTTCCAAGAATTGAAGAATTGCATAAATTGAAGAAGTCTTAGGAAGTATTATCGGGTTCTATGTGATGATTGGTTAATGGTGATGATTTAATGTGATTTAATATATTCTTGGGTGGAAGGAAGGGGCAAGGATGGAGAGTTCAAATCTCTCTTGATATTGGAGTATTGTATCTTCCTCTTGGAGGTTTATCCCTCCCTTTACATTTGGAAGTTGTAGCTACCTTTGGAAGTCATTACTTCCCTTGAACAATAGCTATTGATTATTTCTCATATATTGTGCATGGTGTATTGTGGTGTATTGGTGTAACTCTTATACTATCGTTCATTTCCCATTGGATATAATTGATTGGTTTAAGTATAATTTGAAAAAGGTTTTAAATTGTACTTGATACTGATTCACTCCCCTTTCAGTATCAACAATTTGTATCAGAGCAAGTTACCTTCAGTAAAGTTTAACCAGTGGAAGGAATATCCTATGCAAAAATGGAAGACAAAATTCCAAATGGGATTCCACCATTTGATGGAAGAAATTTTGAATACTGGAGTAACATAATGGAAACTTACTGGAAATCTCTTGGGGAAAATGTTTGGTTCTCAGTTGCTTCAGGATACAATGCTTTGAAGAAACCAAAGACTGTAGCTCAGCAGGAAGCAAAAAGGAACAAAAAATTGGCAATAGATACCATCCTGGATGGATTGACAGATTCAGTAAAATCCAAGGTGGGATCATGTGCATCATCAAAATAGCTTTGGGACAAGCTACAAGACCTTTATGCAAGGTAAGAAGCAGAAGAAGCAGAATAAGTTGAAGAAAATTACAACATCTCATGTTTCAAAGAAGAAAATAGAGGTCATTTCTTTTGCTTTAATTGTGAAGGAGTGGGACATGTTGAATTTGGATGTCCTCATACAAGGATTGAAAGAGATGACACTAAAGAAGAAAATTCCAATGAAGAAGAAGAAAATTATGAAGCGAAAATGATTCAACAAGAAGATGAGAATCTTAAAAAATTGAAGCATGTTGAGATTGAAAATAGCAAGCTCAAAGACAAACGTAGAAAACTAAGAAGTGAATTGGGTAGTTATGAAAAGATAGTTGTAAGCTTGAAGAAACAATTATAATACTTTGAGAAACTAAGAGAAGAAACCATTTCCTTGAAAACTCTACTCGAAGAAGCAAGAAGAATAGGAGAAGTAAAGAAGGTCCAAATGATGAAGAAAGAAGAAGATTGTGAGAAACTTGAACAAGAAGTTGTCTCATTGAGGAAGATCTTAAGAAAATCTCAAGTGCCAAAATACTTAACACATCTTGGATGGATGGGTGAAACTTCATACAAAGAAGATGCAAATACCAACAAGAAGTTTGAAGAAAGAGCTACATAGATAGTTGATGTGAAGTGGACCAGGATACCAGAAAGAAGGAATGATTACAAAAGAGATGAATATCCAAGAATATATCCTACCTTCAGGAATCAAAGAAGCTTCAATCAGTATGAAGGAAACTACAGAAGAGTATACCATGAACCCAAATGGACTACATCAAAAAGAAGACCACTTACTCCAAGGTATCAAAATTTCTTTCTTGGTCATTGTTATACTTGCAAAAATTTTGGACATAAGGCAATTAATTGCAGAATCAATGAAAGGAACAAATACGCAAGAAACATGAATGGTGTAAATAGAAGATATGGAAATAATCATGGATTTGCCAAAAAAAAATATAATTCATTTTCCCCATTGACGGACAAAAATATTGTATGCTACAAATGTAATTATCTTGGACACAAAGCAAGAGATTGAAAATATATGAATGAAGATGTCTCTATGCCAACCATAGTATGGATAAGGAAAGAGATTCCTAATAATGAAGATTTTCTAATAGCATTAACCGCTAAAGAATGTAAAGAAGAAGATGAATGGTACATAGACAGTGGATTTTCTTCACACATGACCGTGTATCAAGACAAATTCATCAGCTTGGAGAGAAAGGGTGGCAATGTTGTTGATTAAGGTTGGTTTTCATTGATGTCAACCCTTGAAGAAATCCCCATAGCATAAAGGTTTGGGAATGGACCCAATATTTTTTGATGTAAATATGACTCATTATTGTTTTTTCATGGTTGATAAGAAGTAAATATGGATGAACTTCAAAGTGGTCCCCTTATGATGAAATCCCTCACAGGAAGATGCTTTGCGGAGTAAGAGAACCCATGCTTAATTGTGGAATAATGAGATGAAGGACAGTGAATTTGTCAGGGAAACAATCCTAAATGGATTTTTCTTTTCATGCCATTTTCGATGGTATGTATAACATCACATAACTCCTCACGGTTAGAGAGTTATGACCATGTGAATTTGGAGAACCCAGGTTTGGGTAATGGACCGAGGTTTGTTTGATGGATAATGATATGATTTTTTCTATATTTGAAGGTAATAATATTCTATATGGATAGTACATGTCATTCCATTTATGGTGGTACGTGGAATGTCAGATAACTCCTCATGGTTTGAGAGTTATGGTCATACAAAGTTGGATGACCCTCATATGTCATCTAGAAGCCCCAAAAGGTTAAAGTAGTCAAAGTGGTTTAAGAGATTTTAAAAGGTAAATAATAAAGTGAAGTGATGAGTGTATTATAATTCAAATTGAATACAAATAAATTATTTCAATAATAAATTTAATGGAGAAATTAGAAGTGGGTTAGCCCTAAAATAAGGAAAGTAGGCCAAGTGACCTAGAAGATGTTTTCAAGGAAGCTACTTGGAGAGTATAAATAAGAGGCAAGGCTCTCTCATTTTAATCACACTTGAGCATATTGAATATATATAGGTTTCTAAGGTAACTAAGGATATGTAAGCCTAATTTCTGAGGGAAGGTGAAGACAAGAAGACCAAAATGCAAGGAAGGATAAATTCTTTTGATGGTGCTATCTAAGGTATGTTATTTACATGTCATCTCACCATTTTTGTTATAAATTTTTTTATATAATGATTCAGACCATGAAATTTCTATTCCATTGAGAAAACATACCCAAGTATATGTGGTAAACAATTCATCTTGTAGATCATTGTATTTTGGAAGTTCCACTCCGTGGAAAATAGGGTTTGTGGCTAGTCCTGAAACTAGTCAAAAATAGGTGTTTCGAGTAAAAATGTCATAACTTCTTCATAATAGATCCAAATTATATGAGAAAAAATGTGTTGGTTAGGGTACATTATTTTGTATTCTTTGTAATATTTTTAGATAAATTCAATGAATATTTCATGTGGTGCATTCTCTACAATGTTGCTCTCTAGAATAAGCCAGAATTTAGCAAGGTATGCCATTTTTTCTATAACTCCTTTTCTGAGAGGTTCCAAGTAGTGAAACCTAGAGGAAATGAATAAAATACATTTAATAACATTTTATATTGATTTCAGACATTTATACATTACATGTTCAAATTTATGATTACTTCAAGTTAGGGTTGTTGACTAATCCAAAACTAGGCATGTGAGACTAAAGAAAAGTTTGATGAAAATGCTAGTCTCTTGTTGTTAAGGTTAAGGAAGGTTTGTAGGAATGTGATAATATACACTAGGTCTATTACAGAGCTACAAATCAGATTTGGATGATGAAACTGATGAGGGATTTTGGTTGACATACATGTTGAGTACATGGTTGAGACAAGTAGTTGATGAGTTGGCACATACATGAGGTGTATAGTTGATGATGTTGGTAAATATTGATGATTCATAGTTGATGAGTAGTTGACACATGATTGGTACATACTTGGTGCATGGTTGATGCACTTTTTTATGGTACAGGTTGATTACAGGTTGAGGTACAGGTTGATGCATGGTTCAGATTTATTGGTATAGGTTTATAGTGGTATATCTCATAGTGATAGTGTGACAGTGGTTCAATCATTCTACTTCTACTTTAGGGTTGCAGGAAGAGGCAAGGATATTTGGTTGTAGCCATCTTCCAGTTGTAGCCAGAGAACATAGGGTGTTGTAGCCTCCTTCTGGTTGTAGCCAGAGAATTAGGGAGTTGGAGCTTCCCTCAGGTTGTAGCCTGAGAAACTAGGGGGTTGGAGCCTCCTTCCAGTTGCAGCTGGAAAACAAAGGAAGTTGGTGCTTCCAATGAATGTAATTCTTCAAGACATATAAGAAAAATCCTTTCATGGTTTTTTTTGGTAGGGCTTGCAGTTTCCACTGGGCAGTTTGCACAGTTTGCACAACAGGGCAATTTGCACAGGACTTGGTTTTGTCATTAATGTCAAACTTTAAAATTCCAAAGGGGGAGTTTGTTGGTCAGTTTGCATAGGCATCGTGGATTATTTTTCACAGGCACAGTGGTTCCTAATTTGGATATTATCATGCCTCTCGACATACCGAAATGCGAAACTGCGAAGAAACCAGGAGGTGAGCCTTTGGTTATAACTCGAGGTCACATGTGAAATGAGCCTTGGAAGAGGAGTCAACACCCTTAGCTTGAATTTTGGAGATTGGAGATTGACCAGCACATGACACGTCATCCTAAGTAACATCACTATGATACGTCACTCCGGGAATTTCTATTTCGAAAATTTTTGAGTTATTGGAGGTCATGAAGACAATTTCTATTTTGGGATTTTTGCATGGTAAGCAAAAAAATCCAACATAACAAAGTCCTGAATGCCAAAATACCGAAAGGGAAACATGTCACATGATCTATGGTTTCGAGAGTTTTTGAATTATTAGAGGTCATGAAGACCCGATGGCCAAAGTACCGAAAACCCGACAGCCATCTATCTGGATGAATGATTAATTCATGTCCGTCGGATTAAGCATTGGAGGGGTAATATAAGAGTCGTATATGATCGTTGATCTGTCCTCGAGAAGTTAATGAGAATCATTCGATCTATGTCCACCAGATCAAATGTGAAGCCGTCAGATCATTTTGGGAATCGTGACTTGGAGTGTCGAAACACTTCATCACAGAAACGCCGAAATGTTGAAATGCCGAAATGCAAAAAAGCAGAAATGCCGAAATGCTGAAATGTGAAATGAAAAACGCCGAAATTAGTATTCTTTTTGAAGCATAAGGATGAATACATATATACATGCACGGGGATTTCAAGTTTGGCAATCAATTGTAGATGGATACACAGCACCGGTAGTTCCACCAACAAATGACAAAGCAATCAAACTCGGTGAGAATAATTCCAAAGCCAAAAATTCACTTTTGAATAGTCTTAGTGATACGGTATTCACCAAAGTTGCACATTGTAAATATGCTAAAGAGATTTGGGACAAGCTTCAAAATATTTATGAAGGAGATTCAAAATTCAAAGCAACAAAGCTTCAAAATTACAGAGGCCAGTTCGAACAACTAAAAATGAAGGAAGATGAAGATATCACAACCTACTTCTTATGAGTCGATGAAATAGTGAATGCAATCATAGGATTGGGAGAAGAAATCGAAGAATCTGTAATTGTTCAAAAGGTACTAATATCTCTTCCTATGAGATTCAACCCTAAGATATCATCACTAGAAGAAAGATGGGATCTAAACTCAATAAGCATGGAGGAACTGCATGGAATCTTCACAGCATATGAGATGAGAACTAAATAGGAAAATCTAGATGCAAAAGAAGCAACCTTCAAAGCATCCAAAATATCAAAGCAAAAGAAAAAGGAACAAGAATAATATAGCATCAACAACAACATCTCGTAATAGGATGAAGAAGTGGCCAAATTCGTCAAAAGACTGAACAAGGGAACCAACGGTAGGTATAGAGGTAAGATTCCTTTAATTTGTTTTAATTGTGATGGTATTGGTCATTTTTCTAACAAATTTCCTCATAAGAAAAAGAGAAATGATGAAGGTTACTCAAAAGGCAGAAAAACATATAAAGGTAAAATAACTACAAAGAAAGTTTTCAAGAAAAGTTTTTGCACCAAAGAAATATCATCATCAGATGAAGATGAAGTCAGTGACAGTGAAATAGGGAGAGTTCTATTCATGGAAGTAGAAGACTCTGATAAAGAAGACTTTGAAGAAGCATATGAAGAAGAAATTGAAGAGGAAAAAGTTGACTTCCGAGAAGAATTAATGAGTGCCATAGAAGTTATCAGAAGATAAAAGAAGAAAAATAAGAAACTACAAGAAGAACTAGATACGAAAAAAAACACTCAAGAACTAGAACAAATGATCACAAAATTGAAGGTTCAAATAGAAGAAGATAAAAGAATTGAAGAAGCACTCAAAGAACAACTAGAAGGAAATGACAGGATCATTGGAAACCTAGAAGCAGAGATTGTCACACTAAGAAAGGATATTCAAAAGAAAAATATTCAGAATAGCTCAAAAGTTTTGGATGCCATTATCAACAGTAAAAAATCTCATCTTGACAAGTCCGGACTTGGATACAATCAGACAGAAAAGGGATCAAGATACAAAACAGAAGAGCAAGAAACAAATCCAAAAAGTTATGCAAAAACAATCAAAAGGGATAAAAATATATACAAGGAAGATTACAGAAACACTCCTCCACCGAGAATATTCAGATTTCAAAATCAACAATAGATAGACAGGCCTCAAGAAGAAGAAGGATTCATAAGAGCACCTCCTTTTAGAAGATCTTCAACTACCAGGTATCAAACTATATTTTTTGTTTTATGTTATGCATGTAATAATTTTGGACATAAAGTTGTAAATTGCAGAGCTAACAATAGGAACAATAACTACTTTGAGAGATATACACAAAGGGGTTATTCAAGAAGACCTAATGAAACATAGAGAAGAAGTTACAACAGGTTTGAATCTTTGAGCAGTGAAGTGGAATGTTACAAATGTAACAATTTTGGACACGTGACCAAAAATTGCAGAATGGCAGTCCCTCCTAAAGAACCTCAACAGAGTCACAAACAAGAACCTCAGAAAATGACATGGATAAGAAAGCAAGATCAATATAGCAATGAAGAATGCACAGTCGCTCTACAATCTAAACAGAAGAAACATGGTTGGTATGTTGACAGTGGATGTTCAAAACACATGACAGGTGATAGAGACAAGTTTCTTACATTACGAAAGGAAAGAGATGGATCAATCTCCTTCAGAAATGATGATTCAACCAAAATCATTGGAAAAGGCACAGTTCGAATTGGGAACATGAATGAAAAGGTAGAAAATGTTTTACTAGTAGAAGATATGAAACATAATCTTTTAAGTGTGAGTCAAATGTGTGACCAATTTCATAAAGTTACTTTTGATTCACAAAAGTGTGAGATAAGAAAAGAAGGTTTAGGGAAATTGGTCGCTACGGCTGCAAGAACTTCAAGCAACATATATGTATTAAGCGAAATTGGAAATGAAAAGTGTTGTCTAGGAAAGGAAGATGAAAGTTGGATATGGCACAGAAGAATGGGTCACATGCATTTTGATAACATTGTCAGAGTCAGCAAAAGAGAATCAGTTAGAGAAATTCCCCAGATCACGAAACCAACCAACACTTTATGAAAGCATTGCCAACAAGGAAAGAAAACAAAGACCATGTTCAAATCAAAGGAATAGTCAACAACAAAACCACTAGAAATTGTGCATATTGATCTAGTTGGACCAACTACAACAAAAGTATTAAAAGGCGATAGATACTCTATGTTATTAGTTGATGATTATACAAGAATGACTGCAATTTTCTTTCTCAAGAACAAGTCAGAAGCTTTTGAAAACTTCAAGATCTACAAGGAAATCGTTGAAAATGAGATGGATTCAAGAATCAAATGCTTAAGATCAGATAATGGAGGATAATTCACCTCAAAGGAATTTATAGACTACTGCAACAATCATGGAATAAAAATTCAATTCTTCGTCGCTAGGACACCTCAATAGAATGGAGTTGTTGAAAGAAAGAACAGGACAGTACATGAAATGGCTCAAACAATGATAATGGATTCAAAGTTGACAGATATTTTTTGGACACAGACAATGCATACATAAGTTCACATTCAAAATAGAGTAATTCTTAGTAACAATACTGATAAAACTCCCTATGAGCTATGGAAAGGAAGACCAACAAATGTGAAGCACTTCAGAGTTTTTGGAATAAAATGCTACATCAAAAGAGAATATGGAAGAATGGGAAAGTTTGACTCTCGTGTGGACAAAGGAATATTTGTTGGTACTCAAGTACAAGAAAATCATACAAGCGTTACAATCTAAGATTAAACAAAGTTGTGGAAAGTATCAACGTAACAGTTGATGAAACAGGCAGACCAGAATCAAAGGAAGAAGAAAACAAATCAATGGAACAAATTTTCAAAGAAGAAGATGAAAAAGAAGTATAAGAGGAAGATGAAGATGAAGAGAATCCTACAGAAGAAGAAGAGCAAGTTCAACAAGTATCTCTAAAGACACCTAGCAAACAAGTACAGAAAAATCATCCTTCAAATCAGATTATTCGAAACAATGATGCAGTAGTTGAGACTAGAAGAAAAATCCATTCACCAGATCAAACACACCTAGCACTCTTATCTACAATTGAACCAAATTGTTTTGAAGAAGCCAGGAAGGATGAATTTTGGAATAAGGCCATCGATGAAGAATTGGATCAAATAGAGAAAAAATGACACTTGGGAATTGATTCCAAGACCAAAGAATAAGAATGTGATCAGCACAAAATGGGTTTTCAGGAATAAATTGAATGAAGATGGACAGGTTATGAGAAACAAAGCTAGATTGTTATGTAAAGGATATGCACAGATTGAAGGAATTGACTTTGAAGAGACATTTTCCCCAGTTGCCAAAATGGAAGTATTCTGTTTGCTTTTAGCTTATGCATGCTCAAAAAATGTTAAAGTATATCAGATGGACATAAAATCATTTTTTTTGAATGGGGAACTTGAAGAATAAGTCTACATTGAACAACTAGAAGGATTTCAGTTGTCAGAGAACACAAACTATGTGTGTAAATTAAAGAAGGCCTTGTATGGTCTAAAACAGACTCCTAGAGCATGGTACTCTAGATTGGATAAGTATCTGTAGCAGGCAGGGTTCAAAAAAGGAAGTGCAGACAACAATCTCTACATCAAGGTAAGTCAAGGTAATATTTTATTAATTGAATTTTATGTTGATGATATTATTTTTGGTAGTGATGATGACAGATTAAGCCAGAAATTTGCAAAAGACATGCATAATGAATTTGAAATGTCATTAATTGGAGAACTATCCTTCTTTCTGGGACTTCAGATACGTCAAAGAAAACAAGGAATTTTTATTTCTCAAACTAAGTATATCAGATAAATGCTAAAGAGGTTCGGAATGGAAGATTGCAAACCATTTATCACTCCCATGCAAACCAATTGTAAGTTGAATAAAGATGATGATTCGAAGTCTACAGATCAAAGGCAATACAGATCAATGATTGGCATCCTACTATATGTGATAGCATCCATACCAGATGTAATGTAGGCAGTTGGACATGTGGCACGATTTCAAACAACACTAAAGGAATCACATGTATTAGCAGTAAAGAGGATCTTCATATATCTCAAAGGAACATAAGAGTTTGGATTATGGTATCCAAAAGGAAAAGTTCTATCACTTATTGCCTACACAGATACAGATTGGGCAGGTTGTATTGATGACCAGCGAAGCACCAGTGGAGAAGCATTCTACATAGGTGAGTGTTTGGTATCATGGCTAAGCAAGAAACAATCATCAATATCTCTATCTACAATCGAGGTAGATTATATTGCAGCAACAACATGTTGTACACAGGTTCTTTAGATGAAACAAAATTTGACAAATATACAGGTTGAGTATGATGATCCCATTCCAATATATTTTGATAATACAAGTGCCATTGGTATCTCAAAAAACCCGGTGATGCACTCCAAGACGAACCACATTCCAATCAAATATCACTTTCTATGGGAATAGGTTGCAGAAAATAACATCAGAGTTGAGTATGTGGGCACAAAAGAACAAATGGTAGACATATTTACAAAACCACTTCCACGGGAAGCCTTTGAATATCTTCGCCAAAGACTTGGAGTTATTTCTACTCCAAAATGAATGCTTTTTGAATTATTTTTGAATTCTTATCTTATATGTCTTAGATGTACATGAGGGAGCACCATAAGAGGACAGTTCAGTCAGGGGGAGCAACCCCAGATGGAAAGATACCTTTTCCATTGATGACAAAGGGGGATAGATTTATCATATGCAGAGGATAGAGGTAGATTTATTAGATGCAGAGGACAGAGGCATGGTTCTAGGGGGAGCATGAGTGATATGATTTCAGTATTGCATCAGAGTGTTTCCATGAATGCCAAAGGGGGAGATTGTTGATTAAGGTTGGTTGTCATTGATGTCAACCCTTGAAGAAAGTCCCGTAGCACAAAGGTTTGGGTAATGGACCCAAAATGTTTGATGTAAATATGAATTATTATTATTATTTCATGTTTGATAAGAAGTAAATATGGATCAACTCCAAAGTGATCCCCTTATGGTGAAAGCCCTCATGGGAAGATGCTTTGCAGAGTAAGAGAACCCATTCTTAATTGTGGAATAATGAGATGAAGGACAGTGAATTTATCAGGGAAAAAATCCTATATGGATAGTTCTTGTCATGCCATTTTCAGTGGCATGTAGAACATCACATAACTCCTCATGGTTAGAGAGTTATGAGCATGTGAAGTTGAAGAACCCAGGTTTGGGTAATGGACCCAAGTTTATTTTATGGATAACGGTATGGTTTATGCTATATTTGAAGGTAATATTATTCCATATGGATATTACATGTCATTCCATTTTGGTGGTATGTGGAATGTCACATAACTCCTCGTGGTTTGAGAGTTATGGCCTTACGAAGTTGGAGGACCCTCATATGTCATCTAGAAGCCCCAAAAGGTCAAAGTAGTCAAACTGGTTTAAGAGATTTTAAAAGGTAAATAATAAAGTGAAGTGATGAGTGTATTATAATTCAAAGTGAATACAAAATAAATTATTTAAATAATAAATTTAATGGAGAAATTAGAAGCGGGTTAACCCTAAAATAAGGAAAGTGGGCCAAGTGACCTAGAAGATGTTTTTAAGGAAGCTACTTGGAGAGTATAAATAAAAGGCAAGGCTCTCTCATTTTAATCAAACTTGAGAATATTGAATATCTATGGGTGTTTGAGGTAACCAAGGATATGTAAGCCGAATTTTTGAGGGAAGGTGAAGAAAAGAAGGTTGAAATGCAATGAAGGATAAATTCTTTTGATGGTGTTTTCTAAGGTATGTTATTTACAGGTCATCTCACCATTTTCACTATAACTTTTTTTCTATAATGATTCAAATTGTGAAATTTCTATGACATTGAGAAAACATACCCAAGTATATGTGGCAAAAAATTCATCTTGTGGGTCGTTGTATTTTGTAAGTTACACTCTGTGGACAATAGGGTTTGTGGCTAGTCCTGAAACCAGTCAAAAACAGGTGTTTTGAGTAAAAATGTCATAAATTATTCATAACAGATCCAAATTCCATGAGACCAAATGTTTTTGTTAGGGTATAGTCTATAGTATGTTGTGTAATATTTTTAGATCAATTCAATGAATATTTCATGCGAGACATGCTCTACAAGGTCTCTCTCTAGAATAAGCCAAAATTCAGCAAGGTATGCCATTTTTTCTATAACTCCTTTTTTGAGAGGTTCCAAGTAGTGACACCTAGATGAATTTCATAAAACATGCTGAAGAAAATTGTATATAAGTTTCATATCTTTATACATTATAGGTTCAAATTTATGATTACTTCAAGTTAGGGTTGTTGACTAATCCAAAACTAGGCATGTGAGACTAAAGAAAAGTTTGATGAAAATGATAGTCTCTTGTTGTTAAAGTTAAGGAAGGTTTGCAGGAATCTGATCATATACACCAGGTGTATTATAGAGCTACAAATCGGATTTTGATGATGAAATTGATGAGGGATTTTGGTTGAGGTACATGTTGAGTACATGGTTGAGACAAGTAGTTGATGAGTTGGCACATACATGAGGTGTATAGTTGATGATGTTGGTACATATTGATGATTCATAATTTATGAGTAGTTGACACATGATTGGTACATACTTGGTGCACGGTTGATATACGTTTTTATGGTACAGCTTGATTACAGGTTGAGGTACAGGTTGATGCATGGTTTATGCATGGTTTAGATTTATTGGTACAGGTTTACAACGGTATATCTCACGGTGATAGTGTGACAATGGTTCCATCATTCTACTTCTACTTCAGTGTGGCAGTACGGGGCAAGGGCAGGTGGTTGTAGCCACCTTCCGGTTGTAGCTGGAGAACATAGGGGGTTGTAGCCTGCTTTTGGTTGTATCCATAGAATTGGGGAGTTGGAGCTTCCCTCGGGTTGTAGCCTGAGACACTAGGGGGTTGGAGCCTCCTTCCAATTGCAGCTGGAAAACAAAGAAATTTGGTGCTTCCAATGAATGTAATTCTTCAAGACATATAAGAAAAATCATTCTATGGTTTTCTCCCGATTTGGGTTTCCACGTAAAACACTGGTGTATTGTGTATGTGTGTGATTGTTTATTTCTTACTACTCATTATTAGATAATAATTCTACATTGATATAACATTTGAAGAAAAAGGATTATAATTACGCTATTACTGATTCACCCCCCCCTCTCAGTAATCCAACAAATGTTGCATTTGGAAATGACTCATCTGCCAAAATACTTGGAGAAGGTGTAGTAGAACTTGGAAGAAAAAATGTAAAATCAAAGAATGTCCTATTGGTTGAAGATTTGAAGCATAATCTACTCAGTGTTAGTAAAATGTGTGATCAAGGATACACTCTTACGTTTGAGTCCTAAAAATGTAAAATAAGAGAAAATAACTCAGGAAGATTGGCTGCAACTGCAATAAGAAGACCGAACAACATATACATCCTAGACATGAATAAGAGAGAGAAGACATAAGGCACACAAAATGATTCCAAGGAAGAAAAAGTCTCAAAGACCAAAAATAAGGATGAAGTATTATTGGGTGCCACATGTTTACGGGGAGCAGCCCCAAAGAAGAAGGTTACCTTTTTCCATTAAACTCAGGGGGAGACACCCTACCCTTTTCCATTGATGTCAAAGGGGGAGATAAATTGGGATCATGATGATAGGGGGAGCATGAGTGTTTCCATCAATGAAAAAGGTGGAGATTGTTGGAAGATTGGTTTTTTTCATTGATGTCAACCCTAGTTATGGGTTTTGGACCGCAAGATTGATGAAGGTATTTGGACATGAAGGAAAATGAACATGTAGATACAAGACCCATGGATGGATATTATACATCATGTTGTTTCTGGTGGTATGTGGCATGTCACATGGATCCTCATGGTTGAGGAGAAATGAATTTTTGAAGATCACAAAGTGAATTGAAGAAGGAAGTACATGTAGGCCTTGAAGATAATTAAAGAAAAGAATTACAAAATAAGAAAGTGTCAGGTCATCCCTAATGTTAAAAAGAAGTGACATAAATGGTATAAATAAATGTCACTATACATTCATTTGATAAACAAGTCCAATTTCATAGGAAATCATAAGTAAAGAAGGCTGGATTTCAAGGGAGGATGAAGTCTTTTGGTGATGTGTTCTAAGGTATGTTATTTTCAGGGCATCTTACCATTTTTGCTATAAACGTTTTACTAGAATGATTCAAATGGTGCAATTGCTATGTTATTGAGAAGATATATCAAGGTACATGTGGTAAAAGTTTCAACTCTTGATTCACTATAATTTTGGAGATACACTCTGTGGAAGATAGGGTTTTTAACCAGTCCCGAAGCTAGTCAATAAACAGGTGTTCCAGGTAAAACAATCATAAATTATTCATAGAGAATCTAAATGAAGTGGGACAAATTGCATTGGAAATAGTACATACTTTGGTTTCTTGTGTGCAAGTTTCATAATCTGATGTTAAATATGGAGCGCGGGACATTCTGTACAAGTTCGGTCTCCTGAATAAACCAGAATTGAACAAGGTCTACCATTCTCTCTATAACTTATTTTTGGGGAGGATTCAAGGAATGAAACTTGGAGAATTTTCATAGAATAAATTGAGTAATATTATCTACAGGATCAAAGTGTTCCAAGAATTGAATAATTGCAAAAATTGAAGAAGTGTCAGAAAGCATTACCAAGTTCTATGTGATGGTTGGTTGATGTTGATGATTTAATGTGAAGTTTTATTATCTCTCATATATTCTTGGGTGGAAGTAAGAGGCAAGGATGGAGAGTTCAAATATCTCTTTATATTGGAGTATTGTATCTTCCTCTTGGAGGTTTATCCCTCCCTTTACATTTGGAAGCTATAGCTACCTTTGGAAGTTATTACTTCCCTTGAACAATAACTATTGATTATTTCTCATATATTATGCATGGTGTATTGTGGTGTATTGGTGTAACTCTTATACTATTGTTCATTGCTCATTGGATATAATTGATTGGTTTAAGTATAAGTTCAAAAATGTTTTAAATTGTACTTGATATTGATTCACCCCCCTCTCGGTATCAACAGGGTTAACCACGTTAAATACTATGTACGAATGTGTCTTTTGACATGGTTGTTCATGGATGTTTTGTTTATTCATGATGAGTATATATTTATTTATTATATGATTGATGCACGATAATAAAGAATGATATAGTTGGTTACTTATATTTCAATCTATGTTATAAGATTTATGCACAATAGAGTTTATTAACTAATCAAAGGATATAAATTAAGATATGGCACACAGGGTGGGTATACAGTATTGGATATGATGATAGCCTCACATGCCCTCGTCTCTACAAAAACTATGTTATTGCAGCCTTAGTAGGCACCTCATTCACTTTCATGCAAGTGATGCCAAAAGGGTCGGTATCTGAAGGTTTTTGTTGGTTGAGTATACTGAACCTAGGTTCTTATAACTGCGAACCAACAGATAGTGTGTCCATATCTTCATCCATACATGATATTTTCCATCTTTGTCAATGCATGTTCTCCCCACTTTTAAGTTGGTGGTCATATGTCACACATCTAGGTTCATGCTTCATAATCCCATGAGAAGAAGGAGATTGAATGCTCGAGGTTGATGTAGCTATGTGTGTGTGTGTGTGTAACAAAAAAAGAAAAATGTGAAAATAAAAATGTAAAGCAAATGAAAAGAAATAATCAAGAAAAATACAATGGAAAACAAAGAACAAACAATGCCCCTTCGCTATGAGACCATCACCCCAAGTCCTATGCAATGAATGCATATCTAAAAAAGAATCAAATAAAATTCTACAAGATACCAGATATATAAAATATGCAAAACAGAAATAAAATGCTAGAAATGGCAGAATAACAGTAAAATATCCAGCATAATCTCCACAATAACACAGTAATGATAAAAGAACAACAATAGAAATAACACTTTGATTCATAAAGAAATGTTCACAGGCCTCTTCGAGGGGGCAACCTCCAATCGAGCAGTGCTCTGTTACAATAATCTCAAGCTAGGGTTTTCATACCCTCGACCCTTATTTATACTAAATATGTCTATTAAGAGAAGAATCTAGAGGAAGATCCTTCTAAAAGTGGAAGCTTCTATTAGGTCTTCTTACATCCTCCTTATTCTATTTTATTGAAAGGCCTTATTAATATTGACCTTTATTACATCTGAATACATTGATCTACCTATGTGTGGGTTATGACCCTAACATGTCTGCCCCCTTAAAAACATCCTTGTCCTCAAGGCTTGAGATGTGAAAACTGCTACAAAATGGTAGTTGGTTCCCAAGTGGCATCTGCTGGAGTCATATCTTTCCACTGTACTAGCACTTCCTTGATGGTTCTCTGACGCAGGTGATGCTCACGCTGGTCCAAAACTACTTTGGGTTGTATCCAAATGGATCCTTCTTCAACTAACTCTGGAAGGTTGGTTTGAATTTGGCATCTGGTTCCAATCACCTTCTTCAAGCATGAAACATGAAAAATAGGATGTAGCTTCAATTGACTGGGCAGAGCTAATTGATATGCAACTTGTCCCACATGCTTGAAAACTATGTAAGGGCCATAAAATTTGGGTGCTAGCTTCTGACAATGCTCGGCCTTGAGGGAAGTTTTCTTATATGGTTGCAGTCTCAGAAACACATGATCCCCTTCTGCAAATTGACGTTCAGAGTGACCTTGATCTGCTTGTTGCTTCATTCTATTTTTTTCCATGACCAAGTTCTCTTTAAGGGTACGAAGGATATCCTCTTGGACTGTAAGTGTTTGGTCAATCACTTGGACTTTCGAGGTACTCAGTAAGTATGAGAGAACTGAAGGTGTCTTCTGTCCATATACCGCTTCAAAAGGAGTCATGCAAGTGGTTGTATGGTATGTAGTGTTGTACCACCATTCGGCGAGGGGCAACCATTGAGCCCACTAGTGTTTTTTTTCAGAGGCAAAGCACCTCAGATATGTTTCCAAACACTTGTTGACAACTTTTGTTTGACCATCCATCTGGGGATGATAAGCTGAGCTAAGATGCAATTGTGTGCCTTGTAGCTTAAACAGTTCTTGCCAAAAATTTCTTGTGAAAGTTGGGTCTCGATCAGAAACAATAGAGTGTGGCATGCCATAAATCTTGAAGACCTGGTCCATGAAAAATTGACCCACCGTGGATGTAGTAAATGGGTGGTGAAGAGCGCAAAAATGAGCATACTTGGAAAGGCAATCCACCACCACCGTTATGACTGATTTATTCCCCAATTTGGGTAATCCTGTAATAAAGTCCATAGAGATATCCTTCCAAATAGCAGGGGGAATCGGAAGCGATTGGAGGGTGCCTAGAGATTTGACTATTTATCCCTTGTTGCGTTGACACACCTCACATTCAGCAACAAACTTACGAATGTCCTGTTCCAGAAAAAAGAACGTTTGACTCAGTCATATGTTTTGGTGAACCCTGAGTGCCCTGTTGTGGGTGTAGCATGAAGCTTAGAAAGTACCGTGGATTTGAGCTTGGATTGTTTACTTAAATACAAGTGGCCTTTGTATCGAAGCTCATCCTGAAGCCAGGAGTACCCTGGGGGAGTCGGAGCCTTGTTCTGTAGTTGCTGGATCAGATGCAA
This sequence comes from Picea engelmannii, assembly GCA_009831015.1. Taxonomy (NCBI): domain Eukaryota; kingdom Viridiplantae; phylum Streptophyta; class Pinopsida; order Pinales; family Pinaceae; genus Picea; species Picea engelmannii. The sequence goes on from ML789180.1 coordinate 152,111, forward strand.
ACTTTTGAGATCTTGAAGCCATTCCTGGCGCATAGCTTGGAGCCAATTGGGTACAATGAAGGAAAGAGAAAAAGGGGATCCTTCGTCTTCATATTTCTAGGACAGTGCATCTGCCACGACATTGTTTTTGCCCTTCTTGTAAATGATCTCATAATCATATCCAAAGAGCTTAGTCACCCATTTTTGTTGCTCCTGGGAGGAAATGCGTTGTTCCAGAAAGTACTTGAGGCTTTGATGGCCGGCCTTAATTTGGAAGCGTTTCCCCAAGAGATAAGGATGCCACAACTCAATGACATGTTGAATCGCCAACATTTCTTTTTCATAAATGGGTTTTCCCAGATTCCTTTCAGACAATTGCTTGCTAGTGAAGGCTAAAGGTTGACCTTCTTGCATAAGGACAACGTTGATTCCTTTCCCTAAGGTGTCACATTCCAACACAAAGGTATTTGTGAAGTCGGGAAGGGCCAAAAATGGAGTGGTGCACATGGTCGTCTTCAAGGTTTGAAAATCTTGAGAAGCTACTAGAGTCCAAATGAAAGAGTTCTTTTTTAGGAGAGTTGTGAGAGGTGTTGCAATCTTTCCATAGTTCTTAACGAACTTGCAATAATACCCTGTGAGGCCCAAAAATCCACACAAGATTTTGAGAGTCTTTGAGTGCGGCCAGTCTTGCATAGATTCAATCTTTTTTGGGTCCACCCCAATGCCATCCTTTCCCACCAAATGACCCAAGTATTCTACTTTTGAGGCACCAAAAGCACATTTAGACTGTTTCAGGAAAAGTTGGTGTTGAGAGAGTAGGCAGAGAACTTGATCCACGTGAGTAAGATGTTATGTCCAGGTTTTGCTATAGATGAGGATATCATCAAAGAAAACTAAGACAAAATGAAAGAGAAAAGGGCGGAAGGCATGGTTCATGTGGCTCTGGAAGGTGGAGGGGACCTTACACAAACCAAAGGGCATGACCAAAAACTCATAGTGGCCCTCATGAGTGTGAAAGGTGGTCTTGGGAATGTCGGCCTCTTTCATACGTATTTGGTGATAGCCCGAGTGAAGATCAAGTTTGGTAAAGAATTGGGTGCCACTCAATTCATCCAGGAGGTCATCAATGATAGGAATAGGAAATTTGTCTTTGATGGTCAGTTTGTTGAGAGCATGGAAGTCAAGACACATTCTCCAAGAACCTTCTTTCTTCAGTACCATGACGGCCGGAGATGAGTAAGGGATCGTACTAGGATGGATGACGCTGACAGTAAGGAGTTCCTGGACCATTTTTTCAATTTCATTTTTTTGTGCAAAGGGGTGGCGATATGGACAGATATTGGGGGGAAGGATTCCTGGGATAAGGGGAATGGAATGATCATGAACACCGCAGGAAGGAGGGAGTCCTTGGGGAGTGTAAAATACTATTTGATGTTTAGAAAGGAGGGCTTGGAGGTCTTGGGTGATCCGGATTATTTTCGGCACGAAATGAGAGCGGAGATATAATAAAGAAATGCACAGAGATATCGCATATATCCAGCAATATAACAGAAATATATCAGAGATGCAACCATAAACACAGAGATACAGTAATACACGATTTCTA
>ML789180.1:156175-182007 GCA_009831015.1 Picea engelmannii
GACCCAACTTGCTATACTCGGACCTCGTCGGGGACATGCACTGAAAAAACGAACAAGAGCAGCCTGCTCTGATACCACTGATCCGGATTATTTTCGGCACGAAATGAGAGCGGAGATATAATAAATAAATGCACAGAGATATCACATATATCCAGCAATATAACAGAAATATATCAGAGATGAAACCATAAACACAGAGATACAGTAATACACGATTTCTATTAATGAAAGAAATGTACAGAGACTGTAAAAATATAGAGTGAAAGACCCGCTAGAATGGTGGCAGCTTATCTCTGAGAAGAGATGTGACGGCTACTCGCATTCGCAAGAAGATGATTACAATGAGGCTCGGAAGGCCTTTTTACAAATGACAGGAATGCCAAAATCCCTAGACATCCAAAAACCTAACCCTAGGAGATGAAGCGCCAAAAGTCATGTGGGCCCCGTTTGGGTAAGTTGGTGCATCAACTTCCCGGGGTCGTAACTTTTGCATACGATCTTCGTTTTAGGCATATGATAGCTCGTTGGAAATATCTATCCGAGAATTACAACTTTTGGCTGGAGCAACATGATCTACGATCCATGTTGCTCCCCATTTTCCCAAAAAACGTCGTTTAAGGCCTCAAAATGGCCCCGGAAGTTAAAAACTGCTAAAAATAGTAAATTACCAAAATTGCCAGAAACATGTTTTGGGCCAGTTGGAGAAGGTGGGTGGCCACCAATATCCACCTGGATCATTGGGGCACTGGGGGTGTCTCTATGGCTTGTATGGCATGGCATTGGGCAATGACACCAGAATGACCTTTTTTGAGCAGTTTTTCCATGCGATGAGAATTGATGACCTCAGGTGAACCAACAATGATGCCTTGGAATTTATATTGGTGGCCTCCTTGGTCGAATTGCATGGTTAAGTTATGAAAATCCATGAGAATGGGACCCAAAGTCCTTAGCCAGTCTGCACCCAAAACAATGTCACAACTGCCCATGTCAATAGAAAACACATGGGATTTTAGGTGGTAGTCACCAATTTGGAGACGCACATTTTCACAGCGCCCGCCACATTTCATAGAACCACCATTGGAAATCATGATTTGGAAATTGTTGACATCATGGATGTAGAAATGGGTTTCTTGGGCAATGCGATGATGAATAAAATTATGGGAGTTTCCACTATCAACCAGAATGATGACCTTTCAGTGCTTGATGTAACCGATTAACTTGAGGGTTTGGGGGGCAGAGAAGTCGGTGAGAGAATTGAGGGAAATGATCAGTTCCACTTTGGGAGGGTCGGAGGGAGGGTTTATGTCAGTGATTTATGGTGACTCAGGCACAAGGGGAGTGTCAACATCCTCTTCCGGAATATCCTTAGAGATGGCCATAAAAAGATTTTGTTCCTTACATTTGTGGCCTGGGAAATATTTGTCATCACAATTATAATAGAGGCCTTTGAGTTGGTGTTCAGCCATTTCAACCCTGGTCAATTTTTGGATCTTTAATGGGGCAGAGGGAGTAGTGGGGTTTACTGGTTTAGGGTGAGGGATAAAGGAAGGCTTACGGTTTTGAGAGGAAACAATTTGTTGTGCTTCTTTATCTTTTTTAGTAGCCTCCACCCAAGTCGTAGGTTGAGCCATGAGGACATGGGCCCGAATATCCTCCTTGAGGCCATTGATAAAACACTCTCAAAAGAAAGCATCAGTCATGCCCTCTGTTCAAAAATCCAGGCGCTCAAATGTAGCTATGAAGTCTTCTACTGTGCTTGATTGCTTCAATTTTGTCAAATGGCCCAAATGGTTGGTGTCAATGTCAAAGCATTCATAAAGCTTAGTCACAAATTGGGTCCAAGAAATATACCCTTGACGAGAAGTTTTTCTCCATTACCACCATTGCCAGCGTTCTTCATCTAGATGGAGAACACCATACCGAAGTTTGGCCAAGTCATCGGTAATGTTGTAGAGAGAGAAATAATGTTCCATTTGGGTGACCCAACTAGTGCGGTCCGAGCCATCAAATTTGGTTACATCCACCCGCAGAAGGCGTATGTCCCATTGAAAGTGATGGGGTTGAAAGGAATGGGAAGAAGTTTCACCTTCAGTCTTTGTATGTGCATTAGTAAAAGAGTCATCGGTAGGGATCTTGAGTTTGGTGCAGAGTGATGCAAAGACAGATTCAAGTTGGGTGGTCAGTTCATGTTTGACTTCTGCCATTGCGGACTGCACGGCTGCATTTACAGATGCATTTATGGTGGTATTGATGGATGTATCACGGGAGGCAATAGTAGCACTGAGTTGTTGCACTTCTTGTTAGGTCTCGAGGAAACTAGATTGCAAGGTGTTGAAGCGAGACTCCAGTTCTTGGCTACGGGTATGGGCCATGAGGATGGGTGAACTGAAAAGGGAACAGGCGAGGTCAGAAATTTTTTGCAGAAAAATGATATGGATGAATGTGATAAGGGAGAAGAGATGAATCTAATGGAATAGGTTTCAAATAATGGTGAAAATATTTCCAGACTTTTTTTTTTTTTTAGCTGCGGGGTTATACTTTGGTCTGAAGAGTGTTGTAGTGTTGAAATCCCCAAATTCTTAACTAGAAAGAAATGTGTATTTACTTGGCAACCCAAACATAGATGCGCGGCAATAAATCTCGTCGGTTTAATTTTTTTATGTTTATGTTTATGTTCCCCAAGGGTTAGGTATTCAAGGGTTCTACAGACAAGGGTTTGCCCTGTGCTATAGCTCTCTGATATACATGCGGGGTCCAACAGTAGTACTTAGCCCAATATCTCAAGGCACTAACTAAGGAGGATAGACCGTACCCTTAGCCGTACTACCCTACTACCCAAGTACTAGAGAGTATCTTCTCGAGTGTTGTTCTCGGTGACACTATAGTAGTCCAGCGGCTGATAGGTTTATCTAAAGAGGGATTCAAGAAATCTAGGTCGATCCGTACACAAGTGTTGTCTGATGTGCTACCACTCAAAGGGGTACCAACAGGGGTTACAAGGGTGGCCAACAGATGTGCACTTAAGAACCACTTGTATTTCCTGCGTGTATGAATCCCTCAACCGTGGGTTTATGCGCATAACGATATATCTCTGTGGCATAAAGACGTCGGAATACGTCTCTGCCCTGAAAAAAAAAATACCCACAATTTCTGCCAAGGAAAGTGTTTTGATACCACTTGCAAGATACCAGATATATAAAATATGTAAAACAGAAATAAAATGCTAGAAATGGCAGAATAACAGTAAAATATCCAGCATAATCTCCACAATAACACAATAATGATATAAGAAAAACAATAGAAATAACACTTTGATTTCGAAAGAAATGTTCATAGGCCTCTTCGAGGGGGCAACCTCCAATCGAGCAACGCTCTGTTACAATAATCTCAAGCTAGGGTTTTCATACCCTTGACCCTTATTTATACTAAATATGTCTATTAAGAGAAGCATATAGAGGAAGATCCTTCTAGAAGCGGAAGCTTCTATTAGGTCTTCTTACATCTGCCTTATTTTATTTTATTGAAAGGCCTTATTAATATTGACCTTTATTACATCCGAAGACATTGATCTACCTATGTGCGGGTTAGGACCTTAACAAATTCAAAATACAATAAAGGTTAAATGAATAATAAAAATGCAAATAGGGGTTTGGAAAGACACAATGTCAAGGAAAGGGAAATTCATTGCATGAGCTCTCCCTCATTACAAAGGCACTCATGTGGATGAATATCTTACAAAACCTCACACAATTATGCATGCCACTCTTGAATTTAAAATCCACTCCATATCATCCATCATCACACATGCTCCTTGATGGGTTTCTTGGGAATTATTTCTCCTCCTAGGTATTGGCACATGTAATAGGGGCTAATGATAACCCTCCCATACCTAAAATTGGAAAATTGTATGAATTCTATGAGTATTGTGAAGTTTGAAGATGATGCTTAATGTGATCTACCTAATGTCACTTACATTTGACATGACTCACTTATTATGTTTTATTGGACTCGTGTACATGCTCCTTGATTGATGATCACATTGGGTCACTTGAGACCCTCCTTGGATTATGTACTTTGCATGGACATGACATGGATACGAACACTGGTCCTTTGTAGGAAGTTGAGTGGATACTTGCACACTTGATGGAATACATCCCACCTTTTTAGAGGTCATTCCAATTCCCTTGGAGGATGTTGGGATTCTTGAGGACATTGCACCCTTGTTGAGATGACTTACCATATTTTGAGACAACATCACACCTTTTGATGGGATATTGCACCTTTTTGGAGATGATATGCCACTTGGAGGATTAAATTTTTACCTCTTGGAGAGGATGTTTCACTTTGGAGCCTTTACACACCACTTTTGAGTGACCATCCACTCTTGGAGATCACACATGTCACACATGTTACCTTTATTGTGCATTTATGGAGGACCACTTGGCATTAAAATACTTTTACTTCACTATAGGAGAATTGTTGAGGGTCTTGTTGACCTATACACTCTCGTATCATGGATATATTTTTTTATTGTGGCCTTATCTCTAGGGTTTGTAAAGAGATAAAGAAAATTTTATATTTTCTTAGGGATTAAGGTAGGAAAATATTATTATTTTAATGAGAAGGGTGTTAGATCCCTCATATAAATAAGAGAAGCACTTCTCATTTGAATCACTACTACTTGTGGAGAACAACCATTACTTGTCTACTCTTTCTCTTCTCTAAATTCACTAAGGATGGATAATTAGAGAGACTTCTAATGGAGGTGTCTTGTGGATTGATTTGCAACTTTATGGATGCTCATTACTAGGGTTTTGAATATTGAAAATATTTCTCGAGTAAATGGTCTCACTTGATCTAGTGGATTTTGTTTATGAATAATTGTGAGTCTAATTGTACTTATCTAGTGGTGGAGGTGCATTCTCTTCACATTTTCTTGAACAAGTCCCTTTTTCCAAAGTTCTTGGAAGATTGATAGTAGAGTATATTTTGTTGAACCATCTTGAATTTTGTAAGGTACTAGGTGGATCTTCTAGGGTTTGTAGTAGAAAACCCTAGATATCACCCTTGATATACTTACATCCCCTCAATGGATTCCTTAATTAACCTCATATGCCCAAAAGAAAAATAGTAGGCACTATCCCAACCTATTGGACAATTGGTTTAGATAGTTGGTTGTCATTGATGTCAACCCTTGGAGAGGTCCAGAGATGTTGGATAGTTGATTGACATTTGTATGATAGAGATTGATTGAGTGTTAGTTGGGTACATTTGATATAGTCTACATGTATCCCAGAGGTGTGGTTATGGGACCCTATGTTGATTAAGGAATAAAAACATGAAGGACATTGTAATTGTAGGTAATACTATCATAGATGGATATTACACATCGTGTTTTTTCTGGTGATATGTGGAGCACCACGTGGTTCCTCATGGTTAGGGAGATATGGATTTGTGAAGTTGGAATCCCTGAAGAATGGTCAAGAAGCCCCTAGTTGGTTACAAGTATTTAATGAAAGGGTAAAGTGGTTGTAACAAGAAATTTTAAGAAGCCCTAAAGTTAAGGAAAGATGTTACTTTGAAAACATATAAATACACCTCAATAAGTCTCTCATAAGAACATGATTTATACACACAATTTCATTGAAAATCTATATAAGTGATAAAGTGATTCTTATTTAAGGTAACCAAGGATATCCGAGGCATTTTTCAAAGGGAATATGAAGTAAATAAGGTCAAATTGCAAAGGAGGATGAAGTCTTGTGAGGATGTGTTTTAAGGTATGCTATTTACAGTCCTTCTTACCATTTTTTCTATAAATTAATTTATAGAATGATTTATATAGTCAAACCTGGAGGATATTGAGATGGCATATCAAGGTACTTGTGGTATAAATTTTAGCTTCTAGGTCATTTCATGTTTGGAGATAAACTATGTGGAAGATAGGGTTTTTGGCTAGTCCTGGGACTAGTATCAAACAAGTGTTCTAGGAAAAAAGGTCATAACTTCTTCATAGAAGATCCAAATTCAGTTATAAAAATTGAATTGGATAGAGTACATTCCGTAGTATGTTTTTTGCGATTTAATATTCATATATCGAATATTTCACATGTGGCATGCTCTACAAGTTCGCTCTCTAGAATAAGCTAGAATTCAGCAAGGTCTGCCATTTTTTCTATAAATCCTTTCCTGGGAGGTTCTAAGAAGTGAAACATGGATGAATTGCAAAGAATATATTGAAGAATATTATATAAAATTTTCATAACTTTTTTCATTACAGGTACAAAGTTATTCTTGTTGAAAGTTAGGGTTTATGACTAATCCAAAAACTAGTCTTCTGAGACTAAGGAAAAGTTTGATGAAGATGTTATTCTCTTATTGTTGAAGTTGAGGAAGGTCTCCAAGTCTGTGATAACATACACTAGGTATGTTACAGATTTATAGGTATGTTTATATGCATCTTTTGAGAGTTACATGTTAATGATGTTATGGTGTATGGCATGATTGAGACATATCATGAATGATATGGTATATGGTTGAGTCATATGGTTTGAGGTACATGATTGGATGAATTTATGTTTTATGTTGGTATAATACTTGTTGAGGCATATCTTGGTTCTTATTTTGGCACATGATTGAGGTGAATGTTGGACACTTCATGTCAGGATAGTGCTTGAGGCACATCTTGGTGTTATTGGCATATTGGTGGATTTTTTGTGCATGGTTGATGTGCATGGTTGGAACATGGTATGGTACAAGTGTTGATGGTTGATGTACATGGTTGATGTGCATGGTTAACACATGGTATGGTATAGGTGTTGATGATTCAAGTTTTATGCATGGTTGATGCACTTTTTATGGTACATGGTTGATGGTACAATTGCGGCACAAGTTGATGCATGGTATAGGTTGGTACTTGATGGTATGTTGGTGATCTTGGTAAATGTGTTGTAGAGGCATGTGTTGGTGATGTTTGGAATCTAGTTGAGAGGTTTCCTTGGTGTATGATCCATGTGAGAGGATCTAGTCAAGTATCAGTGATAGTGACAAGTTATATATAGTGACATATTGATGTGACAGGTTGAATACAATGACATGTTGGAAACAGTGATAGGTTGGATATAGTGACAGGTTGGATATAGTGACAGGTTGGATACAGTGAAAGTTTGATGTGACAGGTTGGATATAGTGACAAGTTGGTAGTGGAAGTGATTGTGGTAGTGACATTTTTGTCTACACTTATATTTCAGGGGGGAAGGATGGGGCAAGGAAAGGGGATTGTATCCTCCTTCTGGTTAGTGTCAGAGAACTCAGGGAGTTAGAGCTTCCTTCAGGTTGGAGCTTGAGAACTCAAGGGGTTGTAGCCTCCTTCTGGTTAGAGTCAGAGAATTTATGGAGTTATAGCTTCTTTCAGGTTGGAGCCTGAGAATAGGGGGTTGTAGCCTCCTTCCATTTGCAGCTGGAGAATTTAGAAGTTGGTGATTCCTATGAATGAATTATATATATATATATATATATATATATATATATATATAAGAAAGCATTATGTGGTTTTCTCCCATTTGGGTTTCCATGTAAATACTAGTGTATTGTTTATTTGGTATGACGTTGATGTAATGTTTCTTATGATTATATGCTCATGATTTATTGAATGCAATCATAGATGATAAATTGATGATAAATTGTTGAGCATTGTTGTTAAAGTGAAAGAATATATATTGTGGTTAAAAGTGGTATAAATTTTTCATACTGATTCATGCCCCCCCCCCCTCTCAGTATTCAAACATAACCCTACAAAAGGTGAACCCTGATATATAAAAAAAACATGGATGTAGTAGACAACAAGTTGAAATTATGTAACAATTATCAATATCTTCTCATTAACACATAAGAAAAATACAATACTATCCTCGAATAAATACAATGGATTCTCTCAAGTCTTCAGGCTATCACTCTATATGTTCGCACACTTCACATGTATGAATTTATAGCCCTAACAAGTGGACCCTCCCTCATCTATTTAAAGTGGATATAAAGGGAAAATTGATTACAAAACTTAATTGTTAATAATAAACCTCAAAGAATGCACCCACATATAAGAATCTCTCCCAAGTAATGTGTAAGGTACTAGATCTATTATATTAGAAAAATAGAGAAATAATGCAGAGAATAATATTGAGATAGCAACATAATACTGAAATATTGTAGAGATAACAGTGGAACAACAAATTATATGGAACCACAACACCATAATTAAACTTTTATTGATAGGAAACAATGTTCACTTGCCTCTTCGAGGGGGAAACCTCTAGTAAAGAAGAGATCTATTACAATAATTTTCCAAGAAAAAACTTCTCATACCCTCTACTCTTATTTATATTAAATCTATCTATCCAAAAGAACAAACTAGAGGAATATCCTTCTAGAAGAGGAAGCTTCTATGAGGTCTTCTTACAATTGACTTATTCCTCCTTATTGCTAGGCGTTATTAATATTGACATTTATTACATGGAAATATATTATTCTACCCACTTGAGGGGTTAGGTAGGTTATGTCCCTAACATGCTCTCCCCCTTAAAATCAACCTTATCCTCAAGGCTTGAGATGAGGAAATTGTTGCAGAATGCTACCTGGCTCCCAGGTGGCATCGGCTGGAGTTGTATCTTTCCACTGAACTAACACTTTCGTGATGGTGCGCTGACGAAGATGACACTCATGCTGGTCCAAAATTGCTTGTGGTTGCAACTAGATGGATCCTTCTTCATCCAACTCAGGAAGGCTAGTTTGAGTTTGGCACTTTGTTCCAATCACCTTATTTAAGCAGGAGACATGAAAAACATGATGGAGCTTGGAAGAACTAGGAAAAGATAAATGATATGCCACATGTCCCACATGCTTTAGAACTATATAAGGACCATAAAATTTGGTTGGTTTCTGAAAATGTTCAGCCTTGAGTGAAGTTTGTTTATAAGCCCTTAGATAAATAAATACATGGTCGCCTTCAACAAATTGACGTTCTGAGCAACCTTAATCAACTTGTTCCTTCAAGTGATTCTGAGCCATAACCAAATTATATTTGAGGGTATGGAGAATAGCCTCTTGAACCTTTGAGACACCTGGCATGTAGGAGAGAATGGAAGGTGTCTTTTTTCCATATACTGCTTCAAAATGAGTCATGTGAGTAATTGTATGGTAAGAAGTGTTGTACCACCATTCAACTAAAGGTAACCATTGAGCCCATTGATTTTTCCTTTTATAGGAAAAACACTTAAAATAAGTCTCCAAACACTTATTGACAAATTCAGTTTGACCATCAGTCTAGGGATGATAGGCGGTGCTGAGATGCAATTGGGTACCATGTAGCCTGAATAGTTCTTGCCAAAAATTGCTGGTGAAAGTGGGGTCTTGATCAGAAACAATAGAATGAGGCATGCCATGAAGCTTGAAGACATGATCCATGAAAATTTGATCCACAATGGATGCGGTAAATGGATGTTGAAGAGCACAAAAATGAGCATACTTGGAAAGATGATCAACTACCACTATGATGACTGACTTATTTCTTGATTTAGGTAATCCCACAATCAAATCCATAGATATTTCCCTCCAAATAGCGGGTGGAATCGGAAGCGGTTGGAGTGTTCCAGGGGCTTTGATTGTTTCTCCCTTGCTACATTGGAAAACATCACATTCGGCCACAAACATGCGAAATTCCTTTTTCATACCATCCCAAAAAAAAAACGTTTGACCTTGTGTTGTAGGAAAATTCCCCTGCAGACAAGTGAATATCCTCTTAGATCCTAGACCCCTATTACCAAGACAAAAAGATTCTAACATTGGACACTAACATCCCTTTGAGATTTTCTTAACTATTCATAAATATAAAGAGAAGGAAGAAAGTGTGATACACATTATTACCATGTTTGTCCTCGCTTCTCCAGTTTGAGATTGATCTCCAAACTCGTTCACACAACTCGATACCTGCAAACCACATACAACAAAGAGACACAAGGAAAATCCTACTCTAGCATACTAGATTAGACAAATTCATCTACATTAGAAAAGCATATGTAAAGATACATAAACTAGAAGTAAATAGGCCAAGCATATATTAATATGATAACTCAAGAAGATTACTTACAACCATGGATGATGCTGCAAAAATCCTCCAAGCTCTCCTCGTCCAACCCTTGCACAATACTCCCAAGATCATAGGTTTGATATCCAAAGCTTCCTCTCAAGATCATAAGTTTGATACCTCTAATCTGCCTCTTTTTTCTCTTCTCCATGGAAATCCCTCATTATATAGGATTTGGAGGCTTAACCTCCATGGAAAGTATCACTCATGAGATCCACTAAAATGGGATCTCCAAGATATTTAGGGAGAAAAAATCTCTTAAGGATTTTAGGGAGGAAATATCTCTCAAGTATTTTAAGGAGGAAATATTTCAAACATCCATGAGACCCTCAACCTCCCCTAAAAAATAGGAAACCAAATGTGAGGTGGATTCTCACACTAAATTAATTTCCTTTTCATGAATATTAATAATAATTCATGTGCACATAGTATTTTGACCTTCACATAATATATTTCTCCTCCACATTGACTAGGGATTGTGACATATGTTATTTCATGGTGTCAAGGTGTATGCGACACTTACCAAGGTGCATATGACACTTTTATGACACTTGCGACACTTAGGGTGAGGTATATAGGTGTGTAAATTTGATGTGTACCAGTATGCCCCCTAAAGTGTGAGGTCAGAAGAGAAAATGATGACAGGAACACTTTACAATTCTTCAATGAAAGGGTGTGGAGTTGGAGAACTGGGAAGAAGCTGAAAACAACAATCAAACGATATTAATATATGTTCCATTTTCGAGGCAAGCATACCTATGCTAGGAATAAGAGATGACTTGTTGGCCCTTGACCAAGTTTTGGGATATCCTTGGTCAATTTTGACCCATTTTGGGACTTCAACGGCCTGTCGAAGGAGGAGCTTAAGATGAAGCAGAGATCGTAGGATCTTGGCCCCTTTTTGGGTCCTTTTTGGGATTTGGGATTATGTAACTGGTATGGGATGTCAGCCCATGGATTTACCCATGTTTAGGCCTATTTTGTAGAGTATAAATAGATGTTAGGCAATGTAGTGAGGATATAGAGAGTTACAAATGGCTAAGTGCTAGATCTATGTGATTGAAGGATTGTAAGTGCTATGTGCATATTGTGTGAGACTTGTAGAGATACATGCAAGTAATTCTAAGAATGCTTGGTGCTTTACCCTAGCTAGAAGAAGGAGGATCTGGCAGAGTGCACGTAGATTTCTTGTCTCCTACAGAGTAGGATTTTAATTCTATGTACCTACAATAAGCTTGACAAAGATAATAAAGAAGAAGATTTGGTGGATGTAGCCCCAGGGTGGGGGTGAACCACGTATGTTGTGTTGCTTTGCTTTGTGCAACGTGTTGATGTGTTTATGTATTTACTTGCTAAGTGATTTGATATAGATAGATAGATATGTTTATTTTTTGTGCTAATGATGTATATGGATGTTAGATATGACTTATATGAATGTGTTAGTGCCTGAATCTGTTATATCTAACAAATTCTCTATGATAAGTGCTTAGATAAATCAGATCTGAATGAATGATGTGATGCTCTGTTTTATCTGCAGAGTAGATAGTGGTTAAATATTGATGAACTATTGGTGCTAAGTGATCTGTTAAGTATTACAATCACAGATCTGTGTCCCAGCTAAGGTTACAGACACCTAAGTCCTGCAACCACCCCTGCCTCTACCTCGGGTTAGACTTCATTTGCTTCGAAGGTGTTGCCAAAAGGGTCGGTAGTTAGGTTTTTGTTGGTGTGTTGTTGTAGCGTTGAAACTTGGGTCTGCCCCTGTGCCAACAAATGGTTCCATCGTCGAGACCTGAAACTATGATTGTTGGGAACTGAGAAAGAAGAATCTTTGTGCAAATATCCGACCTAAAACTATGATTTCTGGGAACTAAGGAAGAAGAAGATTTGTGCAAAGATTCATCCTAAAAATGTGAAAGATCTATACGTAGATCTGTTTCCCTAGTGCGCAACATTCTACTTGACCTGTGAATCTCTGTGCCAAGAAAAGAGGTTAGATCTAAAGAAAAGAGTTAAGATCTAAAATCTTTGTGCTCTGAGAAAGGTAAAAGTGATAAGTTTTTTATTAAAAAGAGGTAATATCTGCAAGCTCTGTGCTCTGATAAAGGTAAGAATAGTGAAAAGTTATAGATTTGAAATCTTTGTGCTTCATAGAAGTAAGATAAGTGGAAAATTTTGTTTCAAAAGTACGGATCTAGGTATGTTTGATAGATTTTTTCCTATCTTGAAAACTAGGGCACTAATATATGAAAGAAGGTTTGATATGCGTAGATTTGTCAAGAATAGTGAAAGATATGTTATACCTATGCATAGAAAGAATGTTTGGACTAACAAGTGGATGCAAGATCCTAGAAATAAATGTTTGTAGGTTAGCTACCATGATCCTAGCTTGCAGTACAGGAAAGGTTGGGGATCATTTAAAAGAAAGAGAGGATTAACCCTATGTTACAGTTGCAGAAAGCCAGGAAATCTTGCTAAGGAATGTCCTGGGAGAACACTTAGTTGTCTTTGTTGAAAATCTATGGACCATGAAGTATTGGATTTCCCTAGAATGATTGCTAATATTGAAGAAATGAACATGAGACAAGAAAACCCTAAGGAAGCTCTAGAAACTGAGATTATGGCAGAACCCCAAAAAGAATCAGAGAAAGTATTGCTATAGATGAAAGAAACCTTGAATGATCACTGACATGTCAGTTTATCAGAGGTTTTCAAAGAAAAAGAATGCATTGAAGAAAGAATAGGAGACTTCAACATTGACTGTGTTCTAGATGAGGAAACATAGGTGAATATCATGACAGAAAGAACTTGGGAACTTTTAGGGAAATCTGTTATGACTCCTTCATTGGGAGGAATAGGTCTATTTAGAGGAAAGTTGATAAACCTATGTGGAAATCTCACCTAGATTTCTATGAATGCCAATGGAACATCGACAGAGGAATATTTTGAGATTATTCAATTTATTGAGAACAGTGCCCCATTTACCATGTTACTAGGAAATCCTTGGATTGAAAGAGATCAGGCCAGAAGGAAAGAAGAAGAAATAGTTTTAGCGCAGAAGAAGCAAGAGTTAAAAGATTTCATGACTAGAAGGATCACACACTTGATTAAATAACAAGAGAACAGATCGAAGCTATTTAACACCAGAGACCTGGATGTCAAAGTTGCAAGAACACTAGAAGACCCACAAAAGTTTGAAGTGCCTGTTCCAGATAAAGAAGAAGTATCACCCTCGAATATTAGGAAAGAATCTCAACAACACGAAGTAACTATGCTAAAAGAAGATAAGAATCAGAATGGAAAAAGGCATACCGAGAGGAAGCTCACTGGAAAGAAATCTAGAAAGCTAAGTAAGAAGAGAGCTAATATCGACAAGTTACATAAGGTTCCAGAGGGAACTTTGCAGAAGGAAAATTTGCAAAACTGGAGCTTCGTCTGGATAACAGAACAACGTCACATGACACTTCGCCAGGGCGAAGCAATATAGTCATTGGGATAAATATAATCATTCGTTCACCCCCCCGAATGGGTAGAAAGGAATTTATGGCTCACCACCAGACCATTGGACCACATCGTAATGGACAAAACAGAGTTAATGAAGGCTTCTCGACTGTTGCAAGAAATATGTTGCAAAGTTATCTATTTATCCTGTTGCACCATGCACCGAGAACACTTTTGCTAACTGTGAATCTGAGCCTATAGACTTATTTATTCTACACAGTGATCATTGCGTTATTTCCCTCTGTCCTATTGGAGTGTATAATTTACTCCTCGAACCCGAATATTTCCAACCCCAAGCGTGTATGTCGGACGAGTTCAATGCTGCAGAGAAAATTGTTGAAGAAGTTATGATTGACCTCATGACTGAAAGATTCATGTCAATGTCTATAGGTATACAGGATTCATTGACAAGAATGGTGCAAGCCTCTCCGTCAACTGCTCGTGGAGCCGAACCATCCCAACCATCAGCAGAAAAGAGAACCGAGCATAAAGATGACCACACAAATGAAAAATTGATTCCAACCATAGTACCTGATTACATCACACCTCTGGCTGGCACGGTGAATTGTGATAGTGTACCAAGAGATTTTGAATACACCATGGTCACTGTGTACCTTCTGAAGGGGATACACGCAGTTCGAACAGAGCATGATAAGATCACAGTGTTGAATTTCAACGTCTTCAACCTCAGAGATCACAAGATATACGATATGCTCGCCCCATAAAAGTACCTAACTAGAACTAAGGGGAAGAATTCAAAGATAATCCCCTAGTCATGGACAATGAACCCCGCGCAGTCAATCCTGTTGAATTTCAGGAAGATCCCACACTTCAGAAGACACTAGAAAGTCAATGCATGTGTCAAGCTGCTACTATCGTGTTACCATGGCGGCTACTTATGGCTATACCACCGCATTGTAGTTGACCCAACGTTGATCCATGGGATCACAAGACTAAGTATGCAAGGACCTGACCCATAGGAATTTTATCCAAGAAAAACCACAGATTGCGCACTAGCACAGAAGATCAAGGATACATATGGCGACGCTGAGAAGGGAACAAGAGGCTACAAGGTATATTCCATTCAAAGTGGTGTAGTGCGCCTATCATTTCAACTGATATATGGAAAGTTAGTAAGGAATAATCGACCTACGCAGGTCATCGGCTTTGTCGTTGACCTCGCAGGGAAGTGCGCGGAAGGCCTATCGATGAACTAGGTGAAGTACCTAGTTAACCAGTTGGAACTAAATTACCGAGAAGCAAGGGATCAGGGTTATGAATTTCATTTCAGTTGGCTCCTGGTCCTCATTGTATTTGTTTTCTGGGAGATGTCAGAAGGAGTGACCTTCCCAGACATCGAACCATTTGAACCACTTTCCACGAAGTTCGCTACCATGTGGTATTCAGTTGATATGAACAAACAGTGGCATTCAAATGTTGTGTTTCATACATATTAGCTCTAGCTCAAGCGAGCCATCAAAGTCAAGCCTCACATGAATCTGAACACCTTACAAAGGCTCCGACCCCTAATGAAGTTCACCATAGACTGACACTTCATCTACATTACAGTGTAAGAAAATGAACATCAAGAGAAGCTCCAATCATATTATAAATTTACAGAAGAAGACCTTGAGGAGATCACTAAGGAATGGTTTGTTGACCTTTGTATCCCCTCCAACCCCATAGAGATATCTGATATTGACAGCCCAGAAGAAACTCATAAAGAACAGAATACACTCGGAACCAGCACACAGAAGAAGACTGAGGAGGTCCAAAATTTAAGCAACACCTCAGGAAAGACTCCTTCAGTGTCACCTGACTGAGGGGGTGATGACAAAGTAGAATCTGAACAGAAGCCTAGTGAAGTAACACCACCCAGAGATAAGGTTGACCCCTTGAAGAAGAGGAATTTTTCCCCCTTGAAACCTTCTTCCCCAAAGAAATCGAAAGCCACCATGACCAAGATACAAATTGTCCTTACATCCGATGATTTTGACTTCATCATCGTAGCCCTGAACGACACTTCACTGGAAATAGAAGAGAAACAACGAGTGAAGTAGGAGGAAATGTATGATCGAATTGAAATTGAACTCCAAGGGGTACAACAAGCCCTTTAGTCCAACCATGTAGTCTCCACTGCGCTCCTGCCATTGGGAGAATTAGAGTTGGGAGATGAGCCAACCCAACTCCACCAACTAGCTAATATAGTCGAATCTCACCTTCGACGAGCACAAGAGGAAATAGAACAAGCCACCCATGCTTTGGTGCAAGTACAAGGAGTACTTGTAGAGCAGCTTTGACCTGCAGAACAGGAAAATATTACTCTCCAAGAAAAATTTTATGAAGAAAAATCACAGATACAACAAGGAAAAGAACAGTTTCTCGCGAAGCAACTTGAAGTGAAAGAAGTGGTCAGAAGAGCACTTCGCTCTGTGACAGTATTAGAAATAAAGGAAGAGGACTGAGTCACGAAGCAAGTAGATCATATTGAAGAAGCTATCCAGTAGCTACAACAACGCATAATAGACTTAGAGATCCACATAGTGCCCGAGACTCCACAGGATGTAAGGGATCAAAGAGAAGCAACTGCTTGAAGTGCAGTTGAGAGAATAAAATCCCTTTCTACAGAATCTAAGAAACTTACTGATCATAGTGCCCAGACCTACGAGTAACTCACTGAGAATCTAGAACTGAAGGCATTGGAGTCACAGCTCCAAGAGGTAAAGTATCAAGCTAAAACGATACAAGTGCAGTTAAATCCCCTGTAAGTTGTGGAAATAATGAAGCGCTTCTAAGAGAAATGCACCGCCCAATAGCAGATCCACACTATCCAGAGCAGAGTTATGGAAGTAACTCAGAAGCTTCAACCTGTACAAGATAAGTCTTACCAATTGTTCATAGAGGTCGAAGGCCAAGGAGAAGAACTCGAGCAGGTTGTCACTGTAGCTAAACAGTGCCTGGTGGGACCTGTCAAAGATGTAATCATCCAAGAGTTCATTGCACAAGAGGTCATGGCACAACAACAAGTCGAAGAAGCTCGAGCCAAGCTCTAGGTTTTCGAAGCAAAATTATCCAGATCGGAGTGACTTGAGAGGAGTCACAAGTGAGTGTTGGGGGCCTGTTGGCCCTTGACCAAGTTTTGGGAGATCCTTGGTCAAGTTTGACCCATTTTGGGACTTCGACAGCCTGTCGAAGGAGGAGCGCAAGATGAAGTAGAGATCGCAGGATCTTAGAACCTTTTTGGGTCCTTTTTGGGATTTGGGATTATGTAACAAGTATGGGATTTCGGCCCATGGGTTTACCCATGTTTAGGCCTAGTTTGTAAAGTATAAATATATGCTAGGCGATGTAGTGAGGATATAGAGAGTTACGAATGGATAAATGCTAGATCTATGTTATTGAAGGATTGTAAGTGTTCTGTGCATACTGTGTGAGACTTGTAGAGCTAAGTGAAAGTCATTGTAAGAGGTTGTGGAAGGCTATGTGCTTATATATACTCGGGGAAGGAGGATCTAGCAAGCTGCACAGATCTCCTATCTTATGCAGAGTAGGATTTTGAGGCTCTATGCATGTAACCTATTGAATAAGCTAATAAAGAAGAAGAGTTGGTGGATGTATCCCCAGGGTGGGGGTGAACCACATATATGATGTGTTTCTCTGCTTTGTGCAATGTGTTGATGTTTTTATGTCTTTACTTGCTAAGTACTTTGATATAGATAGATAGATCTGTTTATTCTTTGTGCTAATGATGTATATGGATATTAGATCTGATTTATATGAATGTTCTAGTGCCTGAATCTATTAGATATAACCTACTTCTCTATGATAAGTGCTTAGATACATTAGATCTGAATGAATGATGCGATGCTCTGTTTTATCTGCGGAGTAGATAGTGGTTAAATATTGATGAACTATCGGTGCTAAGTGCTTTGTGAAGTATTACAATCACATATCTGTGTCCGAGCTAAGGTTTCATACACCTGAGTCCTGCAACCACCCCTGCCTCTACCTCAGGTGAGACTTCATT
Organism: Picea engelmannii; assembly: GCA_009831015.1. NCBI lineage: Eukaryota > Viridiplantae > Streptophyta > Pinopsida > Pinales > Pinaceae > Picea > Picea engelmannii. The sequence goes on from ML789180.1 coordinate 173,842, forward strand.
TGCTTCGCAAGTGTTGCCGAAAGGGCCGGTAGTTAGGGTTTTGTTGGTGCATTGTTGTAGTGTTGAACCCTGGGTATGCCCCTGTGCCAACATGACTCAAAGCATGAAATCTGACCAATACACTATAGATCCATTAAAAATATTGACTAAGGATATGTCCACCAGAGATACAATGTGGATTCATACCTCCATGACATGAACTGATCATAGCCACGAGAAATACACAATGGAGCTACAAGATGATAAAACATAGCCACAAACCAATACAATGTGTATCTATGTAATAATCTATATATCAACATGTTCAAATGATATCCTTCACATCCTGGGGAAAGCAGATAACAGAGCAAATTCTCAACCCAGGGTCTTCGTCCCAATCTCTATGTGGTACGAATATAGCCATGCGAATAGATGTTTTGATGTCGAACATGGTAGAAACCACTTGATTACCAATCATTGAGGTAAATCGTTAACAAGTGGGAGGGAAATCACCAGTGATGTCAATGACTCCCAAGGTACCCTGGTACAATACAACAAATGTGAATAAATGAGTTGAAGTCAAACATTCATGGAATCATCTGATCATAGGTCAATGATATAATATATTTTCATAGGTGAGGAGGCTTGGTATTGAGGCATGCAAGTCCCAAGGTACTAATTGGTTTCTAAGTCTAATTCTTGGATGATGTGTTGAAGTCGACAGGAAAAGACTCATCGAAGGAGGGACTTGATGTATCCCCCATCATCGACACAAAACTTACACAGGAAAGTGATGTAAGATGGGGAATCGAATGAGTATGGAGTGACACTGGAAACAAAAACTAGAAATACTGCAAATGGATGGTTTGAAGTGAAACTTCCCTTGAACGTGATGAGGCAAAACAACTAACTTGGTAGCATTGACTCAACGAGTACCAAAAATGTAATGTGACGACAATAAGAGCACTCTTTGACTGGAAAAAAAAGTATGGCGACACATGGAATTGGTATGAATCAGAGACAAGCAGATTAACCAACTATAAGATGAGACACAAACAGGTTCCATGTTCAAGGTTGACAAAAGCTGCCATAAAGGATTCTCAAAAACTTGACCCACTTCCTTCAATTTTCCCCCCACCCAGATAGATGAGTACCTCTTTTTAATTTAACGAGCTCGAGGAGGGTAACAAATGCTTGATAAAACTCACCTTTAGTAAGTCCCTCTTCCTTTGTTTAACAAACTGGAAGAAGTAAGGGTTCGGTCCCATATGGGCCCTTCAATGTGTGATTTTAGCGAGTCTAGAGAAGGAAGACTCAACGGTTTTTCATGTTTAGAGAGTCTGAAAATAACTTAAAGGTGACTCCAAGGTTGTCCTTTTTCGTAATTTTAGTCTCGCGAGGCCGAAAAAGAGATAAAATACTACTCAAAAGATGCCCTTTCGAACATTTTAATGAGTGTGAAAGGAAGCAAGATCACTCGACAGTCTTTTCATGTTTAGAGAGTCTGAAAAGAGCTTAAAGGAGACTCCAGGGAGTTCCTTTTTTGTATAACCTTTACAATTCCAAAAAAGTGATAAAAGTCTACTTGGTTACATTCTCATGTATTTATGAGCACGAGAAAGAACAAATACTAAGCTCGGTATTGGTTTCATTTTTACACAATCTTGAAACAAAATTAAATTTATTCTTGTAAATTTCCAACGTAATTTCCAAAGGTAGGGATACCCATGGATGGTTGGTACTCTGCCCCTAGCTTGAAAATATAGTGGCATAAATCTAGAATGATAATAAAAGAATGGAGACATGCCCCCCAAAGCTTCATTTCATTCACCAACTTTGAGGTTGTCCCCAATTTATGTACTATATGGAGAAAAAGGATAAGGGTGTATGAAAGGAAGGTTCAAATACGAGACCTAACGAAAGAATTGAATCGAAATCTATGAGATCTAGCTAAATAATTGACTTGATATCTATGAGATCTAGTGAAAGACTCAACTTGTTAGGAGGGGTGACTGTTTCATTTTTTAACGAGCTTGAAACAGAGAAGAAAAACTATGCTCATGGATCTGGGTTCAATCCCCAGATTTCTTTTTAATTTTTTAACAAGTTTGCTAGAGAGGGGAAAACTATGCTCATGGCTCTGGGTTTGATCCCCATATTTCTGTTTCATTTTTTAACGAGATTTATACATAGAGGAAAACTATGCTCATGGCCTCTTCTTGATCATGGCTTCCAAGAGGATAATGCTCTAAAAGGAATACATGTCAAGGGACAAATGCCAATCATGACTTCCAAGAGATCTTCTCTAGATGGAATAAAATCACTTTGGAAGGAATACATCTTGATGACCTCGATAAGGGTAGGTATATCTGGCTCTAATATCCCTATCGAAGAGATTTCCATGTCAACTACCATATCTAAGTTAGGAGAAGGGAGAGATTCCCTCTCATGTAGGGTTGAACACATGGGGCAGGTCATTACATAATTGAACTGCGGTGGAGTGGACATCGCTGGCATGTATGGACCATTCAGGGAAGGTGAATGGTTGACCATCAGATGAGGGTCAATGAATTAAAATTGGTTGATCATTACTATGTTTCCATTGTGATGGAAATACATCGCTCAAAAGAGACTGGACACAAAAACTCTCATAGCGTAGACATAGTCTCACCCAAGGAGCAGGTTAAATTCCAAGGGCTCGTGAACTACCATCACATCGATGTAGACCACTTTTCCTCCCAAAGTAACTGGAAACTAAGGAAGGATCCCTAAAGGTTGACTAAATCTTATGTCAAAGGTCAACAAATTTTGAGTCACATGTGCCAGTTGGGGGAACCAAAAGCTTGCAAAGATTTCATGGATAAGATGCTAATAGAAGCACCTTCATATATTACAGTGTTAAGAATATTCCTATCACAAACCTGCACAGTGATTTGAAAAGGCACGTAAGAGGGAAGATGGGGTTCTGTCAAATGATTCTAATTAATAGAAATAATTTTATTTCTCAAAGGGGGTGCCATCGGGATGGGTGGAGTTCCCCCTTGTATGGGTGAATCAGTATTAATGAGGTAGACTTGAGCAACATCCTCACTCTTTGATTTAGGAGTGGTATTGACTGATGATGGAACCGGATCGACCACCTTGGTTGCAATCTTCAAGAGAGGAGTGGGATCGACCGACAATAGAACCAAACCAACCACTTTGGTTACACTCTTTAAGGGAGGATTGGGATCGACCGATGGTGGAATCAGATCGACCACTTTAGCACTCTTCAAAGGAGGAGTGGGATCGATTGATGGCAAAACTGGATTGACCACTTGGGTTTCATTGTTCATATGAAGAGTGGGGTTGATCGATGATGGAACTAGATCAATTACTTGGTTTTTTGGTTTAACCGAGTATGAAACCAAATTGACCTCCTGATCAATCGGAGTGACTAGGGATGGAACTAGATTGACCAGTCCATCAACTAATGATGGCTTGGAAGATATCTCATGATCACTAGTTAGAAGTTGAATCTTTTCCAAAAGATAAGAAGCCTATTCTATACGAGGACAAAGGTGAGAGTAATGATCACCTTCACATAACAAGAAAGAAAATTTGATAGTTCTCTTATTCTTACCAACCTTAATGTCAGTAGCTGATGGGGTGTCACTAGCATGTCCCACAGGGGATGATGACGTGGAAGACCACATTTCTAAGACCTTGGGGAAAATAGGGAAATCACTCAGAAAGTGGTTATCCTTACAAATAATGCAAGGGTACTTGGGTTTTATGGGTTGTTTGGGTGATCTTGGAATCATCAACACTCCCAAGACAATTAACAATAACTAGTTGTTTTCCAACATGTCTGGAAGTGGTTGGAAGTTTTGACCCTTGCTTATTTTTCTTCTTCTTAATGTTCCTTTTCTTTTTCTTCTTATTCATCGGGTTACTAGCTTTAAAGCTTTCACTTGATGAAGAAGATGAAATGGAAGAAGACCTTGCAAATAAAGAAGGCGAAGAAGATCTTATTGGTGAAGAAGGTGAAGGATCAACATGAGGTTGATGTTCTTGGGGGGAAGTGCTTACAACCAAATCACTTGTTGCATTCAGGATTACCAAAGTGGGAAACAACCATACCGGTAACCTGATTGTGAGACCTAGAAATCTCAAAGTAGTGATGTAATGGCAACCAACATTTCCGTAAGAAGGAAAAACAAAAGGTTTCCCCAGAGCAGGGGTTGCTTCATTGGTCATTCCGGGAATTGACGTCATTAAACACATATCCAACCTAAGGCCTATAATGGAAAAATAACAGTACACGCTAAAAATATAGGAAGCAAACAAACAAACAAAACCTTCTCACAATGAATACACTAGTTGGTGATGAAATCCAACATCACGGGAACAATGTAAGAAGGGGGTGAGATAGAGTGAGTGGAAAAGTTATGTTGACGACCTGCTTAATAGACTTATGCCTTGGTGCAAGCTTCCACACAATAAATTTGGATTTAAACTCCAAGGATCCCAAGTGAGTTTGGCCAATGTCGATTCCAAGTACAGCAAAGACTTCCCCTTCACCGTCACCTCATGTTTTACCTTAAAGAGAAAATCCACTAAGGTTACCAAATACAACAATGATGCTTGGGGAAATAGTTGACAATCTGATACATGCTCAAGGGCAGGGTAACTAAGCCCAAAATCGACTTGAGAAGACCCGCACAAGGTTATTTTCTCAAGTGACCCCCAATAATACACGTAACCACTACACCAAGACCAACAAAGCAGGGTTAGTCACGTTGTTAGTCTCAATGTGACCTCATGCACAAAAATTTATCATTCACATATGCACAATGTCCCAAAAATTTATTAAACTCATCAATATCAATATCCTCAATAAATGATCCTAAGAGATTGTACACCAATACACGATTCTTGGGCCCCCCAATCAAGACCAAAAATGCCAAAAACCATGCAATTTCTCTACTTCAAATGCAAGGATTCCCCCAATCTAATGAAAAGAAAGAAATTAAAATTATTTTTTTTCAAAGATACACTAAAATAAATAATGATTTTCTTCAAAACAAATGCAACCCAAACAAATCCACATGAAAAAGTACAGACTATGGGAAAAAATCTCTACAAGATAGACTAGGAAAAATTGAGCAGAAAAGAGCAGAAATCACCAAAAAAGGATATAAACGCTCCCTTTTCCAAGGGAAAATAACATTGTAGCACTCTAATAAACACCGCAGGCGAGCATTGATCTACAATTATCACTTTTATATACACTCCAGGGGAGCACTACCCTTCCTAGAAACTCACAACATAGGCTAAAAACTCAGAAAATTTCACCCAGAATTCTCAAAATTTTGTGAAATTGTCAATGAATAGGGGAGAAAGGAAATAGATCAAATACAAAAAATAAAAATGTTCTAAAAGTGGGAAAAATCCAATACAAAACCAAGGAAATAAAACAAAACTTAAATCTTCGTTCCCAAGTGGAGTTGCCAATTTTTGTTGTAGGAAAATTCCCCTACAGACAGGTGAATATCCTCTTGGATCCTAGACCCCTACTACCAAGATAGAAAGATGCTAACAATGGAAACTAAAATCCCTTTGATATTTTCTTAACTATTTAGAAATATAAAGAGAAGGAATAAAGTGTGATGCACCTTATTCCAGTGTTTTTCCTCGCTACTCCAATTTGAGCTTGATCTCCAAACTCGTTTGCACAGCTTGATACCTGAAAACCACATACAACAAAGAGACACAATGAAACTCCTGCTCTATCATACTAGATTAAATAAATTCATGTACATTAGGAAAGCATATGTAAATATACATAAACTAGAAGGAAATAGTTCAAGCATATATTAATATGAGAACTCAAGAAGATTACTTACAACCATGGATGATGTTGCAACAATCCTCCAAGATCTCCTTGTCCAACCCTTGCATGATACTCCCAATATAATAGGTTTGATATCCAAATATTCCTCCCAATATCATAAGTTTGATACCTCTAATCTGCCTCTTTTTCCTCTTCTCCATGGAAATCCCTCATTATATAGGATTTGGAGGCTTAACCACCATGGAGAGGATCACTCATTAGATCCACTAAAATGGGATCTCCAATATATTTAGGGAGAAAATATATATTAAGGATTTTAGGGAGAAAATATATCTCAAGGATTTTAAGGAGGAAATATTTCAACCATCCATGAGACCCTCAACCTCCCCTAAAAAATAGGAAACCAAATGTGAGGTGGATTCTCACACTGAACTAATTTCCTTTTCATGAATATTAATAATAATTCATGTGCACATAATATTTTTACTTTCACATAACATATTTCTCCTCCATATTGACTAGGGATTGTGACATATGTTATTTCATGGTGTCAAGGTGTATGTGACACTTAACAAGATGCAAATGACACTTTTACGACACTTGCGACACTTAGGGTGAGGTACCTAGGTGTGTGTAAATTTGATGTGTAACATAGTGTCATAGGTTTTGGTAAACCTTGAGTGCCCAGCTGTGGGAGTAGCATGAAGCTCAAAAAGAACCATGGATTTAAGTTGTGACTGTTTACTTAAATACAAATGGCCTTTGTAGTGAAGCTCATCATTATTCTAAGAGTACCCTTGGGAAACTAGAGAATTGTCTTGCAACTATTGGATTAGATGCAAAATTTTAGGATCTTGTATCCATTCCTAGAGAACATCTTGGAGCCAATATGGGACAATGCAAGATAGGGAGAAAAGGGACCATTCATCTTCATATTTTCGAGAAAGAGCTTCAACAACCACATTTTATTTGTCTTTCCTGTAAATTATCTCATAATCATATCCAAAGAGCTTAGTTACCCATTTTTGTTTCTCTGGAGAGGAAGGTCATTGCTCCAGAAAATACTTTAGCCTTTGATGATCTGTCTTAATTTGGAAGCATTTCCCCAAGAGATAAGGGCACCAAAGATCTACTGCATGCAAAATAGCCAACATTTCCTTTTCCTAGATTGATTGGCCCAAATGGTATTCTGAAAATTGTTCGCTGGTAAAGGCCAAAGGTTTTCCCTCTTGCATAAGGATTGCTCCAATTCCTCTCCCGGAGGCATCACATTCCAGGACAAAGGTCTTTGTGAAATCAGGAAGGGCCAAGAATGGAGTAGTGAACATAGCCACCTTCAATGCTTTAAAGTCCTGATTATCTATGGGAGTAGAGAAGTGAGAGGCGCCGCAATATTTCCATAATTCTGAACAAACTTGCGATAATATCCTGTTAAACCCAGAAAACCACACAATAGTTTGATAGTCTTGGGGTGAGGCCAATCCTGCATGGCTTCAATATTCTTAGGATCCACTTGGACACCATCCTTGCCAATAATATGACCCAAGTACTCAACTTCTGAGGCACCAAAGGAACATTTAGAGTGTTTGAGGAAAATTCGATGCTGAGAGAGTAGATGAAGAACTTGATCTACATGGGAAAGATGGGATTGCCAAGTTTTACTGTAGATGAGAATGTCAACAAATAAAACTAAGACAAAATAACAGAGAAAAGAATGGAAGACATGATTCATGAGGCTTTGGAAGGTGGAGGGGAAATTACATAGGCAAAAGGGCATGACCAAGAACTCATAGTGACCCTCATGAGTTTGAAAAGTAGTCTTGGGGATGTCAGCATCTTGCATACGGATTTGGTGGTAGCCTGAACGCAGATCAAGTTTGGTGAAATACTGAGCACCAATCAACTCATCCAAGAGATCATCAATGATAGGAATGGGAAACTTGAACTTGATGGTTAGTTTATTGAGGGAACGAAATTTAGGACACATGCACCAAGTACCTTCTTTGTTAAGTACCATAACCACAGGAGAAGAATAATGGCTGGGATTGGGGCAGATAACACCCGCTTGGAGAAATTCTTGCATGTTTTCTCAATTTCATTATTTTGGGCAAAGGGATGAAGATAAGGGCGAAAAATTAGAGGAAGACTTCCATGAACAAGGGGTATGGAATTATCATGAACACCAGGAGAAGGAAGAAGTCCCTGAGAAGTGGAATTTTTTTTTGGAGAGAATAGCTTGGAGGTCAGTATGCATAGAGGGTGTATCAACTGCTTGAATAGAATGGAGTTGAGCAATAATACTAGAGTGGCCTTTCTTGAGGAGTTTTTCCATGCAATGGGAACTGATGATC
>ML789180.1:182120-214686 GCA_009831015.1 Picea engelmannii
AGGGCCCCCCCCCCCCCCCAATTACGCACAAAGTTCAAGGCTGTGCCCCGAAATTTGTTTTTTGGGTGGTTTTTTCTATTTTAGTGGATTTTTCTATTTTTAGTGATTTTTTAAATTAATCCCGGATTAAGCGATTAGGGTTTTGGTAGCTACGGAATAACTAAAATATTGTATATATTTTATGGTGAATGGTGAAATTAATACAATGAATATTTCAAAGGTACGACACCAAGGAAGGTTGGTTTTCTCCCGGTTAAGGGTTTCCAACATAAATCTTTGTGTACTATTTGTATGAGCTATTGATTAATTTATGTTTTTCTTAAGAATTTGTATGCATTGCTTTACTTCACAAGTTTAAAAATTACAAAGAGAACCAGTTGTGAGACCTTGGAAATGATACCTTTTCCCCTCCCATTCAAATTTCATTGTTAATTCCTTAAAATCCATAAGAATGGGACCCAAAGTGCGTAACCATTCAACACCTAGCACAATGTCACACCCGTCCATTTTGATGACAAACATATGATATTTCAAGTGGTAATTTCCAATTTGAAGATGTACATTTTCATAATTCCCACCACATTTCATGGACCCACCATTGGCTATCATGATTTGAAAATTATTGACATCACAAATATAGAAATTGGTTTCCTGGGAAATGTAACGATGAATAAAATTGTGTGTGCTACCACTATCAACCAGGATGATGACCTTCCTATTCTTAACATAGCCAATTGGCTTGAGAGTTTGGGGAGTAGAGAAGCCAATGAGAGAATAAAAGGAAATGAGTGGTTCAAATTTAGGTGGGTCAATGGGCTTCAGGGTAGCATTGGAAAGGGAGGGCTCTTCAACAATTGGAACTGTCAAATATTCTTCAGGAACATCTTCGGAAATGGCCATAAAAAGTTTTTGTTCCATACACTTGTGCCCCAAAAAATATTTTTCATCACAATTATAGCATAGACCCTTCAATTGGCGTTCAACCATTTCATCCCTAGTTAATTTCTGGACCTTGAGGGGAGTGACAGGAGGGTTAGGATTAGTGGTTTGAGGGCGAGGAACAAAAGAGGGGTTTTTAGTTTTGGGAAAAAACAACTTGTTGGGATTCTTTAGCATGTTTAGTAGCTTCCAACCAAGTTTGAGGGTTAGCCATGAGAACTTGGGATCGGATTTCATCCTTTAGGCCACTGATAAATCATTCACATAATAAATCATCTAACATGTCCTCGGTTCGAAAGGCCAAATTCTCAAAAGAAGATATAAAGTCTTCCACTGTGCCTAACTATTTCAACTTGGTCAAATGAACGAGATAGTGGGTATCAATGTTAAAGCAGTCATAGATCTCTGCAACAAAATGGGTCCAGGAAATATACCCTTGACGTGAATTTTTATGCCATTTCCACCATTGCCATCATTTAGGATCTAGAAAAAGGACAACATAGCGAAGTTTGGCCAATTCATCAGTAATACCATGCAAAGAAAAATAATGCTCCATTTGAGTGACCCAACTCATAGTATTGGAGCCATCAAATTTATTGACCTCGACATGGGGAAGATGAGGGTCACGCTAAAAGGATTTGGATTAATGCAGAGAATGAGAGGATTCAACAGCATCGGGTTGGTCTGAGGAGGAAGGACCTGAAGGTCGGTTCAAAAATTGGTTGACAATAGACTGGAGGGTGTTAAATTGGTTCATGAGTTTGGCATCCATGGTGTCAAATTTGGCATCCATGGGTTTCTAATTGTGCAAGGTGGGAATTGCTAGAGGAAATTTTAGAGGTCGCTTTCTTGATGGAAGCTTGCAAGTCTTGGTTTCTAGTGGTGGCCATTTGGAGAGGGGAAGTGTGGGTAAGGAAAAATGGGTGGGTGGGACCACAAAAAGGAATTATAAGTGATAGGTACCATGGAGATCATGGAAAGAAGAGAAATATAATGGAATAGGTGGAAAAATGAGGAAGCTGAGAAGGGCTCGGGTCCACTAGAAAAAGAAAAAAGAAATTAAAATGAAAGGTATGAATACAATCAGGGAGAAAAGGAGAGTCCAATGGAATAGGTCCCAAGTAAGTGTCCAATGAAAAGAATTCAAGAATAAACATTCAAATATTCTTGTGTCATTATCATCCATTATGATAATGTTATTTTATCTTTGAACCAATCTATGAACTAGTCTTTGAATCCATGCTCTCATCCACTGTCATATATATGTCCAAACCTACTAAGTGTTCTTACAAATCCATCTGTGTCCATACTATCCAAGACTTTGCTACTCAACAGTCCACAATGTTGACCCATCTTTCACTGCACTATCATGAAGTTTTCACTACTGCAACTGATCATCAAACGTAAAATGTGTCCACTGGCCTTCTGTAACACCCTGTTTCCCCCAGTTTTTAAATATAACAATATTGGCCAAGGAACTATGGAAAACTCAAAGGTGTGAATGTTTGATTTGATTGAACTCTGTATGAAAGGTTGATGAATGTAAATTTTGTTATTTTAATAGAAAATGGATACGTGTTGCATGATTGTTGGAAAGGGGATGTGCTAAGAGAGACCACAAATGCTATGAAAGAGATAGTGGAGGGGACCAAGAATGGTTGCGTTAACCTCCACCAAAACAGTACCTTGTTGGATTTAATTGCTCAGGATTAGAACAGTTCTCTGACCCAGGAATGAATTATAGTTAGGCTGGTAGGTGGGAATACCTCCTCAAGAGTTAATGAGGGGATGGGGTAGACCGCCCATCTGTAAGGCTTCCAGACCTAACCACGGACTGGGAATTCAGGCCACAGGCAATATTGATGGAAAAAAGAAAGGAAAGTGTGGGGGTCAAAGAGGAGATCTGTGAAGAGTGGAGAGATAAGAGACGAAGCTCTAGGATTCTAGGAAGAACTGTGAAAAGAGTATGTTTTGATCGTGGGAAATAGAGACTGAGATAGGAGAAGGAGAGTAACCTCCATCCCTATCTATTTTTGAGCTGGAAGAAGATATTTAATCTCAAATCATCGTGGTCTATCTCAGGGGTGGATAGTGGTAAATCCGTTAGGAGTGACTGAGCCTATGTTTGGGTGGAAACAAGCACCCGTTCCAGTAGTCACTTCACATTATTTGGTTCTGATAAGTGTTTCCATTCTTTATGCGTTGAATTGGAAATTAATGGTTGCATGCATGTATTTACTTATCTGTAAATGGTTTCTGACTTGAAAAGGTTAAATTATGTATATACGATGGCTTCCTTGAGAAATTATGCTTCTTCTTTTCTCGCATGCTCCAGTTTAACTCTTGAAGGTGTTTTCCCTAGGGTGCTACCTCATAGCTCTAAAATCAGAGAAAGCCTCTTTGCACTGCTACCGTCTCGGTAACCTTATGAGTTTACACCACCCTGTTTCAAAATTTAAGGTTTATTCAAATTAGGAAGGCATTTCCTTCAAACTAGTAGCCTGAGAGACCTAGAGCTTGCACCCACGGCCTAAAATAAAACCCAGATAAGAGTAGAGCTCATAGCTCGAGATTCATCTAAAGGTCCATGTGACCTGGGTCTAGGAAACCTGCACTAAGACCAAAATGGGCTAGTTCATAATGGTTTCAGAGTTTAGGGATTTCGATGCGTGGAATGTCAAACTTCACGATAGTCAAATCTACTTGAACTCCCTAAGTAACAAGAGACATATATGAATCAAGAACCTGACAGAGGAGATGAATGTGAACCATTCATTAGGAGGAAAACCTATCTTAGTCATCAGATTGACTCAAAGACCCATTCGAGTTAACAAATTAAACACCAGCCGCTCAATTAGATCGATGGTTGGGAATCATTATGGAGCGCGAAGGTGAAATTAGTGGATATGCTAGTTCACATCTCGCAATCAACCAACGTCGTTGATCTCGTTGGGGATGGAAGATCAATTACCATGATTAGACAGAGTTAGGCAAGAACCTCCTAGATTGTGGATATTGGGGCCCACAATTGTCATGAACCATCGATATGTGAATGAATATCAATGGTTGGGAATCATTGTAGAGCGCGAAGGTGAAATTAGTGGATATGCTAGTTCAGGACTTGCAATGAACCAATATCGTTGATATCGTTGGGGATGGAAGATCAATGACCACGATTAGACAAAGTCGGGCGAGAACTTTCGAGTTTACGTAGATTGGGCCCCGTAATCACTATGAACTGTCTATCCATGAACAAATATCAATGGTGGGTAATCATTGTGGAGCGTGAAGGTGAAATTAGTGGATGTGCTAGTTCACGACCCGCAATTCACCAACGTCATTGATATCTTCAGGGTGGAGGATCAATGACCATGATTAGACCGCATTGGGAGATTACTTTTCAGATTGCGGAGATTGAGATCTCCAATAAAGAGTGAGCATGTTGGGGCCCTGCAATCACTATGAATCGTTGATCAGTGAACAAATCGGTAGTTGCTGGATCATGACCATGAAAACCTGAGGGAGGTTGAAAAATGATCAGATCAAAGCAACGAGGGCACGTTTCTCCCTTGACTTAGATATGTTTTAGCCCTTGGCACATGCATACCTCACCTATGTGGTTGGTTAAATGAATGGGATTCTAGGACTTTGGAGGAATGTGAGGAGTAAATTTTTGAAGTGTCAAAGTCCATCATAACCATCTGTTGGGAGGAGGACATGTGGCACTCGATCTGTAACTGTGGGTAAAAATCACTTCGAAGGAAAATGGCATTAGAATGTTTGAAAATCCTAAATGCCAAAGTCCCAAAGTGGATCACAGTCATCGATCATGAAGGGACACGTGACGCTCGATCTATAACTACAGGCACGGAGTGCTTCGGAGGAAAAAGGCATTGGAATGTTTTAAACTCCCGAACGTCGAAGTCCCAAAGTGGAACAAAGTTATCAATCATGGAGGGACGCATGGCGCTCGATCTGTAACTTCGAGTATGGAGTGCTTCGGAGGAAAAAGGTGTTAGAATGCTTGAAACTCCCAAATGTCAAAGTCTCGAAGTGGATCACAGTTGTCGATCGACAAAGGTACGTGTGGCACCCGATCTGTAACTCTGAGTATAGAGTACTTCAAAGGAAAAATGAGTTAGAATGATGGAAACTCCTAAATGTCGAAGTCCTGAAGTGGATCACAGTTGTCGATCACGAAGGGATGCGTGGCTCTTGATCTGTAACTCCAGGTACAAAGTGCTTCGAAGGAAAAAGGCTTGGAGTGTTAGAAACCCTCGAACGTTGAAGTCCCAAAGTGGATCATAGTCTTCGATCACGAGGGATGTGTGGCACTCGATCTATAAATCTAGGTAGAAATTACTTTAGGGAGAAAAGGCTTTGGAGAGTTCAAAAACTCTCAAACGTCAAAGTCCCAAAGTGAATCAGGGTCATCAAAATCCTTGAGGACATGTGGCGTTAGATTGTGAAATTCAAATATTCCACTCTGGAGGATTCGCATGGTGGTTGTCTTTGTGCCTGTTGTCTTGGATTTTGGTCATATCCCGGGGTCATATGCAAGTATAGAGGGATGGAAGAACCTGGAGAACTAGGGAGAGGATTTCTGCCAGCTATGAGCTTAGTTATGAGCATGGAGACCATGGCTAGAAATATTTAGAAGAGTAGAATGGATTAAAGACCCCGAATGAGGGGGTTGATTTTCTTAAGAAGAACGAATTTTTTATGCCCCACCTTGGGTCTATGAAAAATTGGTATCATTTAATGGTTACAACACTTGGCCTACTTGGGCTCAAGGAAAATTCACTTAAAAATCATGTTTAAAGTAAATCTTAAGGGTGACACCCCTACCTTACATATTTCCTAAAGAATCTAGTTAGACTATTACTAAAAAAAAGAATGAAAAATTTATATTGTGTTTGTGTATTTAAGAAAATGAACTATGTGTTTCTCATGAACTACTAGAATGTTAGCTAACAGTAAGTGTTTTGTCATCACTCTAGCAGTTAGTGAATCACAAGAAATGACAAGAATAAAGGATGGTGATGCACCATGAAGTGGGGGAGGGATCCCACAATAGAGATCAAGAGTCTGACGAGAGGAGGGCAGTGGAGACCCCTCCTGATCTAGCTGAAATTGTAAGGAGCCTTATGGCTGAATTATAGAGTTTCAAGGATGATAACAAAGATTGATAAAGGAGCAAGAGGAACAAATGGAAATCAATGCAGTCTTGCTGCAGAGCTTATCCGATATATAGAGGTGGCTGCATCATGGACCTAAAACCAACCATGTGGACCAACGACATACAGAGAGAAGTCAAAGTCCACTTGAAATACAAAAACATGGTCTGATAAGTGGACACACAGGGAGAAGTACCTCTAGGAAGGCCCAACCTCGAGGCAGGGGATGCTCATCGAGAGAGTCCTCTAGAAAGGGAATGAGAATCTCTGAGGGATCTTCTAGTAGCAAAACTAGCTCACATTCTCAAAAGAAAGGAAAGAAGCGAAAGAATTCCAAAAGTCATGGCCCTGAAGAGTTCAATAAATCCAAACCACACTCTTTAAATGGAGAGATTGAGAAAGGGGAAGAGGCATAAGTTTGGTTTCTTGGTTTAAAGAAGTACTTCAGATTTCATGACTATTCTAAAAATTTGAAGCCTCGAATAGCCATCTTCAACCTGAATGGAAAGGCTTCCATTTGGTGGGAAGATCTTAATAATGTGAAAGGAATCCATGAAAAGGACTTATCATGGAAACAGTTTGAGAATCACTTCAAGAAGAAGTATATGTCAGAGAAATACTTCGATGGGAAGACTAAGGAGGTATATGAACTCAAGTTGGGACAAATAAGCATAGAGGAATATATCATTAAATTGCTTGAGTTGTTGAGGTATGTACCCTACATAAAATATGAAAAGGTAAAATTCCAACGATTTATCAGTGGGTTAACTCAGACCAACCAAAACAGGATTGAGTTTGACGAGCCAAATACCTTAGAACACACTATCCAAAAGGTAAGGTATTGTTATGAATAGTTCAAGCGTCAAACAGAACCTCGCGAGGACTGGAAGAAGAAGAATAGTTTGGGGTTCAAGAAGAAGTGGTTTAAATCCTCAAGATTTAATAACTATAGGAAGGATTCAAGGATGAGCCTTCCTACCCGAAGTGTGCACCAACATAATTTCCCCTCCCAAAGTGTAAATAAACCTTTTGGATCATCCCCAAGAAAGATTGATAACCCAAAGAGAGTGTTAGCACCTAAACATGTAGGGGGGTATTTTTCCTAATAGGCAACCCCCTTTGGCGAAAAGATGGCAAGAAGTGGAGTAAAAACCCACTTACCCTAAGTTTGGGGCACAATGCGTGTTTTGTTAAGAAGCGGACAAAATTGGGCGGTCAGGATCTGCATGCCCATATCTATGGGCAAGGTTGGATTCTGGAGCCCCCTCGCCTTTCTACCTTTAAGGCGAAGGGGGGGGTCCAGAATCGAGCGCGCAAGTTTGAGCGGCTAGGATCAAGGCACCTAGATATGCGGCTGAGGGTGGATTCTAGACCACCCCCACTATTCTTCCTTTAATGAGGGGGGGGTCTGGAATTGGTGGCTTAAAGTGGGTCCCCCTATAATCCCCTCATGATTTCCTCCACCTTTCATCTTCCGCCACCTATCTTCCACTCCATATCTCACCTACATTCAACGCCATCCTGGCCCACCTTATTCTCGTTTCAAAATCTTACCTTCTGACACCTAACCCTCTCTTTTTTGCATCACTCCCTCATAAGAAGTGTGTCCTCCCTCGACCAATCATGTCCTGTCACCTCCTCATTCATTGATTCCCCTCACCCTTTCCTGGTCACCGCTCATCCACCACTTCAAATTATGTGACCCAATATTTGCACCAGCCTCCATGCCTTATCCATTAGTCCATTCAGCCGATCCAGGTGGCAGCGCGAGAAGGATTCCATGTTCCAA
Source organism: Picea engelmannii (assembly GCA_009831015.1). Classification (NCBI taxonomy): domain Eukaryota; kingdom Viridiplantae; phylum Streptophyta; class Pinopsida; order Pinales; family Pinaceae; genus Picea; species Picea engelmannii. The sequence goes on from ML789180.1 coordinate 190,026, forward strand.
GAATGCAAATTTGGTCGGGTCATTCCCAATCCCAAGGAAGCAGTTATTGAGGTGGTTGGTGGTGGTTAGACACCGTATCCACCATAAATGGAAAGTTCAGAAAGGGACCTGAGACAGGTCAATTATTTTGTAGTGTTTCCAGGAGCCTGGTTGCATCTAACATGAGCGCATGACCATCCAAAGACTGCAGGTGCAGTCTGCTAGTAAACATGCAAACATAATGTTTTTAATGATAAGCCTTGGTTTTGATGTTGTTATTGGCTTAGGGTATATGTAGGCAATTTTTCCATTTGGTAATCTATCGATGGTAGAGATAAGCTCCCGACTGTAAATCTTTAACAAAGCCTTTGGTTCTCTGGTTATACAATGATGTTTTGAGATTTCTTGTTTAATGGCGACCAACCTCCTCCTTTCCTTTTTCCTTTGAATCCGAAGCCTGGACATGGATGATCCATTCGGGTGTTGTTGTAACTGTATGATGCATGTTTGATTGTATTAGTTCCGCAACGTTTGAGGTTCACTTTGAAGTTTCTCTGGTCTAAGAGGATCTCATATCTTAGACTTTTCCCATCTCTTTTCTTTCATTTACTCACCACTATGCAAACTTACTGGCTCAAGTTGAATCAAGACCTCACATGTCCTTCCTGTTCCAACCTAGTTTTCTGAGTGAGCGATATTGTTCTGATTTTACTTCCATTCGATCACCCTCTTTATAAATAAATTGTGACATAAACTGATGGGCGTTGGGATCTGCTCCTGCTGCAATCCAGGAGTGACTTCCAACGCTAACATTTTTGGTGTCGTTGTTGGGAACGAAGTTGAAAATTTTCTCTGGGATTCAACGACATTGAGCCTCTGATTCTGAAGGTGCATCAGGCATCAGAGCCCTACGAGATTGCTACTGTGCACCTGGTGACTCCATTGTGACAACTCCACTGTGGTGAACCTGTTGTTTTAGTTGTGGCTTCCAAAGGTAGACACACGCGGTCCCATCCACAGCTACCTCTAGCTATGCCTGAAGCTGATCTGGAGGTAATTATCAGAAAAGGGAAGACCTCTCAAGGAGAAAATTCCACCGGTGAACCAGGTAATTTTCGATCTCCTTCTGTAGTAATTCCATTTTCTTCTTCTCGGCTTCCTAGCAGACCTATTTCCAAAGTTTCATGTTTCCTAAATTGTGGGAGTGCTCCTGCTGAGTTTCCCCCTCCTGGTCTGGGATTGGAGGGAGAAATCCTTGTCACTCCCCTCTCCCCCGAAGCTGTACCTTGGCATAGACCCTGGACCACAGAATATTTCACCACCCCTCCTCTTGTTACTATTGTTGCTACTGCATAGAGAGAAGCATATGTTAACTCAAGCCCCTTAGCCTTCTCTCTGAATCCCCCGTTGTTTCCCTTTCCACCTAGTAGTGCATTCCCAGTATTCCATGTTCAATCTCCTTCTCCTCTGATTTCTCCTCCACCTAATATTCCTATGGCAGGAGCGAATCCCCCCATGACCAGAATGGAGGCTATAATCGTTGCTAGGTATGCTCCCCTTATGTTACCTCGGCCTCTCAATGCCCTCCCAGTAGATGGCTACCTTAAGTAGTTGTCCAAGTTTATAGGCGAAGGGGACATAGCTGTAGATGAACACCTTGAAGCCTTTTACAGCTTCACAAATGATCATGTCATCATGCATGCAGACGTATGGATGAGGATTTTCGTCCATAGCTTTGAAGATGAGGCTAGAAAGTGGTTTAGGGCCCTGCCTCCTGGATATATTGATGGGATTGATGATCCAGGTGGATATCGGTGGCCACCCACCTTTTCCAAATGGCTCAAAATGGCTTTCTGACCATTTTAGCAATTTACTATTTTTAGCAGGTTTTAACTTTCGGGGCCATTTTGAGGGCCCAAATGAAGGTTTTTAAATATATAGGTTTTCAATGATAGATGAAGGCATATTGAGCCCCCAAAATTAATCTCATCGATGATACCTTTCCAACGAGCTATCACACGCCTAAAACGAAGATCGTATGCAAAAGTTACGACCCCGGGAAGTTGATGTACTCACCCAAACGGGGCCCACATGACTTTTGGCGCTTCATCTCCCAGGGTTAGGTTTTTGGATGTCTAGGGTTTTTTGCATTCCTGCTTATTGTAAAAATGCCTTCAGAGCCTCATTGTAATCATCTTCTTGCGAATGCGAGTAGCCTTCACATCTCTTCTCAGAGATAAGCTTCCACCATTCTAGTGAGTCTTCCACTCTGTATTTTTACAGTCTCTGTACATTTATTTCATTGATAGAAATCGTTTATTACTGTATATCTGTGTTTATGGTTTCATCTCCGATACATTTCTGTTATATTATTGAATATTTTTTATATCTCTATGCATTTCTTTATTATATCTCCGATCTCATTTCGTGCCGAAAATAATCTGGATCAGTGGTATCAGAGAAGGCTGCTCTTGATCGCTTTTTTTGGTGCATGTCCCGGACAAGGTCCGAGTATAGCAAGTTGGTTCTTGAGCTTGTCTTTCTTGAAGACAATCACTCTCACAAACCCAAGAAACCCTCAATGGCGAAAGAAAAGAAAAACGATGGAGCAGACGATCCTATCAATTTGTTGCTTGAGAAAGCTCTCACACAACAGAGGGATGAAATGATGGAGAATTTTGCCCACATCCTTCAACGCCTGCCGATAGCATCAGGCGCATATTCATCAAGTGGCAACTTTGGAGGCACCTCACCTTTCAAGGTACAAGTTAACTTTGATATTCCTGTATTTGAAGGATATATAGATGCAGAAGCCCTAGAAAAATGGTTAACTCTACTGGAAGGTTATTTCTCTATTCACAATTTTTTCGACAAAGAAAATATCAGCTTTTCACTCCTTAAAGCTCTCCCTCATGTCAAACATTGGTGGGAAACTTACTGGGAGCAAAGTTCCACAAAGGAGTCTAGAATATATGGGGTCGATCCCAATTGGGATTTTTTTTTAGATGCGGTAAAAGAATAGTATTACCCTGTTGGCAACTATGAGGACCAGTACATGAGATGGACCACACTATGGCAAGAGAGGGGCCAAGCAGTTTCGGAGTTCACCAATACCTTCCATACCTTGTGCACCAAGTTGGGTATCAAAGACTCTGAGCGACATTTGGTTCTGAAATACCGTGGGGCTCTACACAAATACATCCAAAATGAAATGGATTTTCTGGACATCTCATCATTCGGTGCTGCTTATCGATATGTTGTTAAAATTGAGCAGAAATTTAAGCACCAAAACAAACGAGAATTCAGGTCTGCAAATCCACAACAACCAAAGTATGAAAAAGACAGCCCTAACAAGCAGTCTCCCAAAAACCAGTCCAAGACACAAGAAAAGAAGGGTCACGGAAAGAAAAAGAAGGACACCAGAAAATGGTGTGAGTTCCATAAAATCCTCTGGCACAACACCGATGAATGTCGCTCAAAACAGTCATTGGTGGCCGAGATCAAAGACAAAGAGTTGAACCCTGATTCAGAATCTAATTCTGAAAATAATGGTAAAGGATAGATCGTTGACGCAGACCCCACTGTTATTGTCACGATCGCATCAATTCAACCAGAAGAACCAATAGATCCTGAAGAGGGGGAGTGCCTTTTTCATTCACAGATGCGGGTGAAGGGGACCCTGCTGCATTTTATTGTTGATAGAGGAAGCCAGAAGAACCTCATCTCAGTAGAGGTCGTCAAACAGTTAGGATTGTTGACAACACCACACCCGCAGCCATACAATATCGAGTGGCTTCAGCAAGGATGAGATCTCTGTGTCAACCAATAGTGTTGATTGTCATACAGCATCCAACCCTTCAAGGATGAGGTATTATGTGATGTTGCCCCACTGGATGTCTGTGATGTTCTCTTGGGCCAACCATATATGTGGAGACACCATGTTGTTTATGAGTCTCAACCCTATAGTGTCATTGTTACTTTGGGGTGTCATATCCACAGAATACCAGAGGTAGTTCCGACTACTATTCCACCTAAAAAGTGTCGCAAGATAGTATCTCATACTGCAAAATTCATCTTCTTCACAATCTATTCAAAAGGAGAAAAAAAGGACACTGCAACCACTACAGCCTTGCCCCAAGCACCTTCTATCCAACATAAGAAGGTCGACAAGGCTGCAGCAAAGTGAAAAGATTCCTTCTTCACATCTTCCTCTCATGTATCTTGACTTGTTGAGTAGCCTTAACCACAATAGGTTCGTGACAAATTTCCACAAACTGAGCAGTGCGACGTCTCCAGCAAGACAAGCAGCTCACCAAGATGCAGATTCAAAAAATGTTTTTCCCTCTCCCCTAGGAACTCAACGCAATGGAGACCATTTCTTCCTAAGGAGGGAGGATTGATCTAGGTGGATATTGGTGGCCACCCACCTTTTCCAAATGGCTCAAAACGGCTTTCTGGCAATTTTGGCAATTTACTATTTTTAGCAGGTTTTAATTTCCAGGGCCATTTTGAGGGCCCAAATGAATGTTTTTCAAGATCAAGGTTCCCAATGATATCCAAAGACATATTGATCCCCCAAAATGAATCTCCTCAACGATATCTTTCCAATGAGCTATCACACACCTAAAATAGAGATTGTATGCAAAAGTTACGACCTCGGGAAGTTGATGTACTCACTTACCCAAACGGGGCCCACATGACTTTTGGCGCTTCATGTCCGAGGGTTAGGTTTTTGGATGTCTAGGGTTTTTGTCATTCCTTCTTATTGTAAAAGGGCCTTTAGAGCCTCATTTTAATCATTTCCTTGTGAATGCGAGTATCCGTCACATCTCTTCTCAGAGACAAGTTGTCACCATTCTAGCGAGTCTTCCACTCTGTATTTTTACAGTCTCTGTACATTTCTTTCATTAATAGAAATCGTGTATTACTGTATATCTGTGTTTATGGTCGCATCTCTGATACATTTCTGTTGTATTATTGAATATCTGCAATATCTCTGTGCATTTCTTTATTATATCTCCGATCTCATTTCGTGCCGAAAATAATTTGGATCAATTGAGGCTTTGGATAATGCCTTTTTGAGACAATGGGGAGACAAAAAAGACTTCATGTATTATATGACAGAGTTTGGGTCTTTGAAGAGAAAGGAAGGTGATTCTGTCTCTAAATTTTCCAAGAGATTCAACAAAATGTACAATAAGATCCCCACTGAAATAAATCTCTCAGAAGCCTCTGCTAAGATCACTTATGCTAGCACTTTTGATCCTAATTTTTGCCTTCTGTTGAGGGAAAGGAGAGCCACTACTCTGGCTCACATGCAAGATGCAGCCGTGTAAGTAGAGTCTAACATACTGGTTGTTGACCGACTCAGGAATAAGGCTGATAGAGATGTATCCAGAAAGAGACCTGAAGCCTCCTCATCCAATTCCTCTCCCCTTCCCCTTCAGACGGACGAGGTAACTAAAATGCTAAAATCACTTTCAGTTAGAATGGAAAGGTGGGAGCTAGAAGGAAAGCCCATGAACAGAAATCCCCAAAACATTGATAACAGAGGATTTAGGAGGCCTAGAAACAATGTGTCATTGGTCTTGCCAAGGGAAAAAAGGAGCAAAGATAGAGATGAGCAGAGGATCCAAACCCCTCTCCAAAATAACCTAGTTTCTCATGAGGAAGGAGAGGAGATAGGTGAGCTCGATCCTGAAATTCACTGTATTGAAGACACCTTCCCTTTTCCTGATTTGACTCAATATATACATGAAGAATCCCTTATGAACAGTCAATTCAATGAGTTGGGTAAAGGGGAAAGGGTCAACAACACTCCTAACAGGTATCATCTCAGGTCAAAGAGGAAAGAAGGGAATTCTGATAGCCAGGATCACCCCCTCATAGCAGAAAGGCATGCTAAACCTGCAATAGTCATTTCTAAAGAGAAGAAAACTCAGAATACTTCGCCAACAGCCAAAGAACCTATCTATAAAGTAAGGGAAGCTCATAAGCCTTTCCCTCCTTTAATTTTGAGCATGAAATTAAAATATTAGGATTCTTGTACCCCTCTCAGAGCTAGTTAAAAATGAAGATTTCAAAAGATCCCTCTCCAAGCTGCTACAATCCGAGTCCCCCCGGCCTACCACAGACTCAATAAACCTTCAATATGAAAATCCAGCAGTCGTCCTAGGCCCCATGGTAGAAGACAGAGATGATTCATCCCCTCCCTTCTACACATCCCTGAACATACATGATAAGGTGCTGCATAATTGCCTCATGGATCCAGGAGCTTCCCACAACCTTATGCCCAAAATAGTCATGTAAGAATTGGGACTGGAAGTGACAAAAGCTTATCATTATTTGTACTCTTTTGATTCAAGGAGGGTGCAATGACTTGGAGCCATCAAAGAATTGGTGGTCTCTTTATTTCAGCTACCAATGAAGAGTGTGGTCATGTACATTGTGGTAGTTGATGTTCCCCCCAAGTCTGGCATGTTGTTGTCAAGATCTTGGATTAAAAGACTTGGGGGAACATTACAGATGGATCTCACATATGCCACCATTCCAGTCTTCAGAGGGGATCACAAGAGGTTGTATAGAGAAGCTCAGTTGGCCTACATTGTTAGTGATGAAGCAAACCCCACCAACCATCCCATCTTTGCACTTGACACTGATTTGGGGTCTAGTTTATTGCAGATCATTGAGACTCCTGAAGCCCCTTTAAAGATCAGGAAGCAACCCATTTTTAATCATGAGATACCTCCTCCAACCACCTCTGTTTGGAATATGTTCTTCAACGAAGTTTATTCTAGTGTAGGCATTGGCGTTGGAATAGTTTTTGTGTCACCTCATCAAGAAACCATATCTCTATCATACAAGCTAGAATTTGAAACCACCAATAATGTGGCAGAGTATGAAGCTCTTTCTGGGTATGAGGGCTGCAAAAGAAATGGGAATTAAGGAGATAGCAGTGTTCGGAGATGCTGAGTTGATAATCCAGCAAGTTAGAAATGCTTATCGGGCTAAGCATCCTCACCTTAGGAATTACAGAAATGAAGTATGGGACCTGATTGATAATTTCTTCTCGGTTTTCAACATTTTTTTTATTCCAAGAGAGGAGAATACTTTGGTCGATTCCTTAGCTATTTCATCTAGTTTGTTCAAGATCCCTCTGCCACCTAAGATCAAATATGAGGTTGAAATAAGATATAGGCCATCTATTCCGGACAATATCAAGCATTGGAAGGTATTTGAAGATGATCTCAAAATCGAAAAATTTCTCTAGTCCGTCGATGAATTTTTTGCATTGCACATTGATCAGGACCCTGATACTGAATGTGACCCTCACGCCGAGGTATTTTTAAATAAAATTGTTAATCACCATATCGTTCAGTTGCCTAGCAATCACATTCTGAAGGGACTAGTCCCTTTAGAAATATTGTTCGATGGGAATGATGTGGCAGTAAAGGGTAGGATTTCAAGAGGAGATGTTGATACAACTGAGTGAAACATTGGCACATAGGAGGAGCCTAAGTTTGTCAAGTTGTCAAGCATCCTGACCCAAGAGTAGAGGGCCGAATATGCTGAGTTATTAAAAGAATTTGTTGATGTGTTTGCATGGACCTATTAAGACCTCAAGACATATGACACATTGGTCATTGAACACAAGATCCCACTGAAGGAAGAGGATAAGACATTTAGGCAAAAGCTAAGACAGATAAATCCTATGTTGTTGCCTGTCATGGAGAGAGAAGTGAAGAAGTTGTTAGATGCCCAAATCATTGTCCCCTTGATATATTCTGAGCGGGTGGCCAATTTGGTCCCGGTGAGGAAGAAAAGTGGAGAAATCAGGCTCTGTGTTGATTTCAGGAACCTGAATAGGAGCTCAAAGAAAGAAAACTATCCCTTGCCCAACATGGAACACATATTGCAAAGGGTAACTAGTGCATCTAGGATATCCATGATGGATGGTTTTTTTGGCTATAATCAGATATCAGTCATGCCTGAGGACAGAGAAAAAATAGCCTTCACCACTCCTTGGGGCACATTCATGTATGCCAAAATGCCTTTTGGATATGCAAGAGCAACATTTTAGTGAGCCATGGATATAGCCTTCATCAGGGAGAAATATCAGTTTGTGGTGATCTATCTGGATGACATCACAGTATTCTCCAGGTCTAATAAAGAGCACTACTATCACTTAAGAAAAGTTTTCTTGAAATGTCGGAAGTTTGGCCTTTCCTTAAATCCCAAGAAATCTTTGTTTGCTATGAAGGAGGGGAAGTTGTTAGGCCATATAGTATCAGTAGAAGGACTGAGAATTGATCCCAGCAGGGTAGAGGCAATTCAGACCCTATCACTTCCTAGGTCTAGAAAGGAAGTTCAAGCTTTTTTAGGGAAGATCAACTTTTTGAAGAGGTTCGTCTCAAATTTTGCTGAGGTGGTGAAACACATCACAGCCATGCTCAGAAAGGGAAATGAGGTAAAATGGACTGCTGAACCAAGGGAATCTTTTGTCTAAATAAAGAAGGCATTGACTGAGGCACCTGTGCTAATCAATCATGATTATTCCAAGGATTTCCTAATTTTTTCTTTTGCTTCTTTTGATACAATGGCAACGGTCTTATTGCAAAAAAATGAGGAAGGGTGAGAGAAACCCATTTCCTTCTTCAGTAAGGCATTGAGAGATGCATAAGTCAGGTATGAGATCATGAAGAAGCAGGCCTATGCCTTGGTAAAAGCTCTCAAAGCTTTCAGAGTCTATGTCTTTCACTCAAGAGTGACTGCATATGTTCCTTCAGCCTCTGTGAAGGACATCCTAATACAACCTAACATAGATGGGAGAAGAGGTAAATGGATTGCCAAGATCCTAGAGTTTGACTTGGAGATTAAGCCCACCAAGTTGGTAAAAGGGCAGGGTTTAGCCAAGATGCTGGCTGAATCCAATTGCAAGGCCTTGGGGGTTAGCTTCATCAATGATTTCTCGGAAAATCAGTAAGCTAAGTCATCCAACAAGAGATCTCAGGGTGGCTTATCACTAGCAGAATGCACCTGGTATAGAGACATTTTATACTTTTTGAAAGAGTTGAAGCCTCCCGATGGAATGGGAAAAAGAAAGGCAAGATCTTTAAATCTCAAGGCGGACATATATTTCCTTATTGATCATGTCTTGTACTGGAGATACCCTCTAGGGGTGTTTCTGAGGTGCCTGAATCCACAGGAAGCCTAGAAAGTTATGTTTGATTTCCATAGTGGCCTTTGTGGGGGTCATCATTTCTGGAAGACCATAGCCCACAAAATTATCAGGTTCGGGTACTACTAGCCCACCTTAGTCACTGATGTTTGTAGAGAAGTCAGATCTTGCATCAAATGCCAAAGGTTCTCAGGAAAGCAGCAGCTCAAATCTCTGCCACTAAATCCTGTAGTAGCTTCAGCACCCTTTCAATAGTGGGGGTTGGACTTCATTGGAGAAATTCATCCTCCTTCAAGTGGCCAACACAGATGGATCCTGACTGCAACGGACTATTTTAACAAGTGGATAGAAGCTGCCCCCACTAGGAGTGCTTCCCACAAGGTAATTATTAGCTTCCTGGAGGACATCATAGCCAGATTTGGCTATCCTAGCAGAATTGTCACCGATAATGTTGCTTCTTTCAAGTCTGAGCCCCTGGTTAAGTTTTGTGAGCAGTTTGAGATTTCACTAATTCACTCCACTCCCTATTTTCCTCAAGGAAATGGGCTGGCAGAATCTTCTAATAAAATCCTAATCAACCTCATTAAAAGATTATTGTAAGACAATAAGAGGGCCTGGGATTCAAAGCCCAAATTCTCTCTATGGGCCAATCAAGTGAGAATGAAGAAGTCCCTGGGCACCTCACCTTTTCAACTTTTTTATGGGACGGAGGCTATTTTCCCCACTCAGATCGCTTTACCTGTAACGAAATTCTTTCAAGATCATGAAGGAGAGCCATACCATATGGTCAGAAGAATTCATCAAGTGGTGGAACTGCGGCAAATCAGGGACCAGGTAATGGACAGATCTTACAATCATTAGCAAAAGATCAAGCAGGCCTTTGACAGGAAGGTTAGGAAGAAGGAATTCGAGCTGGGAGATTTGGTTCTTAAGTGGGATGCACCCAGGCAGGATAGGGGAAAACACAGCAAGTTTGATGCCCTCTGGATTGGGTGCTTCAAAATATCTGAAGTATTCTCAAACAACACTTATAGGTTGAGGGATTTGGAGGGCGAAGAAGTTTTTAATGGCCCAGTAAATGGGCATTTCCTGAAGAAATGTTTTGTTTGAGCCTCAGACGGGTCCTCTGTTTTTGTAAATAATGTTTTATGTTTATCTTTGGCTTAATAAATGACCCCATAGCCCAATAGCAAGGCACTGGAACTGCAGAATGAGTTCTTAGAGCATCACAGGGGTGACTCTATCCCCCATGGAGACTAATGTTAGCACCTAAACATGTAGGGGGGTATTTTTCCTAATAGGCGACCCCCTTTGGCGAAACGATGGCAAGAAGTGGAGTAAAAACCCACTTACCCTAAGTTTGGGGTGCAATGCATGTTTTGTTAAGTAGTGGAAAAAACTGGGTGGCCAAGATATGCACACCTAGATCTACAGGCAAGGTTGGATTCCAGAGCCCCCTCGCCATTCTACCTTTAAGGCAGAGGGGGGGGTCTGAAATCGAGTGCACAAGTTTGAGCGGCTAGGATCAAGGCGCCTGGATCTGCGGCTGAGGGTGGATTTCGGATCCCCCCCCACTATTATTCCTTTAATGAGGGGGGGGGGGGTCCAGAATTGGTGACTTAAAGTGGGTCCCCCTATCATCCCCTCAAGATTTCCTCCACCTTTCATCTTCTGCCACCTATCTTCCACTCCATATCTCACCTCCATTTAGCACCATCCTGGCCCACCTTATTCTCGTTTCAACATCTTGCCTTCTGAAACCTATCCCTCTCTTTTCTGCATCACTCCCTCATAAGAAGCATGTCCTCCCTTGACCAATCATGTCCCGTCACCTCTTCATTTGTTGATTCCCCTCACCCCTGCCTGGTCACCGCTCATCCACCACTTCCAATTATGTTCCCTAGTCTTCACACCGGCCTCCACGCCTTATCCATTAGGTTGTTCAGTCGATCCAGATGGCAGCGTGAGAAGGATTCCACGTTCCAAGAATGCAGATTTGGCAGGGCCATTCCCAATCCCAAGGAAGTAGCTATTGAGGTGGTTGGTGGTGGTTAGACATCGTCTCCACCATAAATGGAAAGTTCGGAAAGGGACCTGAGACAGGTCAATTATTTTTCAAGGTTGCCAAGATCCTAGTTGCATCTGATAGGAGTGCATGACCATCCAAAGACTGCAGGTGCAGTCTGCTAGTAAACATACAGACATAATGTTTTTAATGATAAGCCTTGGCTTTGATGTTGTTATTGGCTTAGGGTATATGTAGGCAATTTTTCCATTTGGTAATCTATCGATGGTAGAGTTAAGCTCCTGACTGTAAAGCTTTAAAAATGCCTCTGGTTCTCTAGTTATACAATGATGTTTTGAGATTTCTTATTTAATGGTGGCCAGCCTCCTCCTTTCCTTTTTCCTCTGAATCCGAAGCCCAGACATGGACGATCCAGTCGGGTGTTGTTGTAACTGTATGATGCATGTTTGATTGTATTATTTCCGCTACATTTGAGGTTCATTTTGAAGTTTCTCTGGTCTGAGAGGATCTCATATTTGAGACTTTTCCCATCTCTTTTCTTTCATTTACTCACCATTATGCAAACTTACTGGCTCAAGTTGAATCAAGACCTCACATGTCCTTGTTGTTCCAACCTAGTTTTTTGAGTGAGCGATATTGTTCTGAGTTTACCTCCATTCGATCACCCTCTTTATAAAAAAATCGTGACATAAACTGATTGGCATCGGGCTCTGCTCCTGTTACAATCCAGGAGTGACTTCCAACGCTAACAAAGAGAACCCTTGAAATGTTGGGGTTGTGAAGAATAACAAATGTTGAGGGATTTCCCACACAGATAGGATAACAGTAGGAGAATATACAACATCCAAGAATCTACCACAATCAATGATGTAGCTAGGAGCATGCCATGGATTTATGCGGCTTTGGATAATAAACAAGCCAACCACCAAGATTCAATGGTGGAGATGGAAGGTATGATCACCAACCATATAGTTTCTATTTTAATTGACCTTGGTTCTAATTTGAGTTATGTGGCCCCTCAGACTGTTGATAAGTGTAAACTGCAACCAATTAGACATTTTAAGCCATGGCCGGTACAACTATCCACTGGGACCAAAAGAAAAGTAACAAAGGTCTTACCATCTTTCCAATTCATAATGGATGGGTTGCCCACCCAAGCAAGCCTTAACATACTTGCCCTAGGATCTTATGACTTGTTGACTGGTATGGATTAGCTAGATTCTTATAAAACTAAGTTGGACTGTTACCGTAAAAATTTAGAATGTGTAAATGAAGAAGGGGGAAAGATGACCCTCCAAGGGATTCAGAAACCTATCTCAGTGAGACAAATATCATCCCTTCAAATGAAAAAGTATTACAGAAAGGGATGTCCTCTATATGAAATACAAGTGTTGGAATATGTTGAGGATGACAAACTGAACCTAGAGGACCACCCCATATTAAGAGAGTATAGAGATGTGTTTCCAGAAGAGTTATAGGGTCTACCTCCGAGAAGAGACATTGACTTCTCAACAGAACTTGCACCAAGTGAAGTGCCAGTGTCTAGGAAACCCTATAGGATGAGTACACCCAAGCTATTTGAGCTCAAGATACAGCTAAAGGAAATGATAGACAAAGGATACATCTGGACCAGTGTGTCTCCATGGGTAGCACCAGCCTTTTTTGTGAAAAGAAAGATGGCACGCTCCGAGTCTGCATAGATTATAGACAACTCAATAAGACAACCATAAAGAATAAGTACCCCTTACCAAGAATCGATGACTTGTTTGACCAATTAGGGGGTGCTTCCATTTTCTCAAAGATTGACTTGAGGTCTGGATACCATCAAGTCTAAATCAAGGATGAAGACATCCACAAAATGGCATTCAGGACAAGGTATGGTCACTATGAATTTGTGGTGGTGCCATTTGGACTAACCAATGCCCCTGCTAGTTTTATGTGCTTGATGAAAAATGTACTCAGCAAATTCCTAAATAGATTTGTATTGGTTTTCATTGATGATATGTTAATCTACTCCAAGAACAAATAAGAGCATGAAGAACATATTAGACTTTTACTTCAAGTACTAAAAGAGCATCATCTCTACGCTAAGCTTAGAAAGTGTGACTTTTTCTAGAAGCAAGTGCATTACTTGGGCCATGTCATTTCTGAAGAAGGGGTGGAACTAGCCCCTGACAAGATTAGATCTATTATGGAATGGCCTACCCCAAAGGATATATCCAATATCAGATCCTTTATGGGCTTAGCAGGATATTATAGAAGGCTCATAAAAGGATTTTCCAAGATTGGTTGTCCAGTCACTGCCCTCCAAAAAAAGGGGGTTAAATTCACTTGGACATCAGAATGTGAAGAAATATTTCAGAAACTGAAATACCTCCTAACCCATGCACCAGTGTTGAATATTGCGAACCCTGATAATGAATTCCTCGTGTGTACAGATGCCTATAAGGAAGGACTCAGAGGATTCCTTATGCAAGAGGGACGTGTAATTTGTTATGCATCCAAGAAATTGAATGAGCATGAAATCAATTATGTGACCCATGATCTAGAGTTGGCTTCCATAGTGCATGCTTTAAAAATGTGGAGGCATTACCTCCTGGGTAGGATATTTGTACTTATGACAGACCACTTTGAGGCACCTATTTGATGAACCAAAACTCAATGCTAGACAAGCTAGGTGGATGGCTCTCCTTAGTGAGTTCGATTTTGAAATCAAACACATCAAAGGGAAGGAAAATAGGGTGGTTGATGCCCTTAGAATAAGTGTTAAAATGATTCACTTGGCAGAAATAAGCACCTATGAAATAGATGTCAGAGAAAGAATCAGGAATGCACAAGAAACAGTTGCATTCTTCAAGACCCTGACCTCATACCTAAGGCAAGAGCCTACAGGGATAAAGTATGAAGGCTATCAGATGCTTGATAAAGGCTTGTTGACCTACAAAAATAGATTGTATAGTCCAAGTTGTGATGACTTGAAGAGGTTCATAATGGATGAACTACACAATAGACCATATACTGGTCACCCAAGATATCAGAAAATGATCACGACCACTAGGAAACAATTCTATTGGCTTAGATTGAAAAGGTACATAGATGACTATATAGCTAAGTGCCTAGAATGCTAGAAAGTTAAGACATAACACCAGCACCCAACAAGGTTGTTACAACCCCCACCAATTCCATAATGAAAATGGGAAACCATTTCAATGGATTTCATCACCGGATTACAAAGATCGTCTAAGAAGAATGATTCCATCATGGTAGTGGTGGACAAATTGAGAAAATATGCTCACTTCATTCCTATCAAGTTGACTTGCAAGGAAATAGATATTGCCAACATCTTCATGAAGGAGATACTTAGACTGCATGGCATTCCTAGAGAGATTATATCCAACAGAGACACAAAATTCACTTCAATCTTTTGGAAATCCTTGATGGGTAGTCCTGAGACTAAATTGTTGTTTAGCACAGCCTATCACCCCCAACCTGATGGACAGACAGAAAGAGTAAAAAAAATATTAGAAGACATGTTAAGGATACATGTAATGCATTAGCCTAAGAAGTCGGAAGACTACCTACCATTGGTAGAATTTTCCTACAACAACGGTTATCAAGAGTCACTAAAGATGAGCCCTTTTGAATCCCTTTATGGTAGATAGTGAAAGATTCCAATCAGTTGGAGTAATCCAGTTGATAGAATTACAATCAAACCGAACATGCTGAAATAAATGGAGCAACAAGTGATTCAAATAAAATAAAATACGAAAAATTCTCAGGATAGACAGAAGAGCTACATCGACCGAAAGAGAACCCCTAGAGAGTTCAAGACAGGATACCATGTCTATATCAGAGTTAGACCCAGGAATATTTCCTTGAGAATAGGAGCTTGTGCCAATATGGAACCTCAATATTGTGGACCCTTTGAATTCTTAGATAGAGTGGGACCTGTAGCCTATAGGCTAGCACTCCCTCCCATAGTAAAGGCACATAATTTTTCCATGTTTCATTATTGAATAAATGTGTACATGATTCTAATCATATAATTTACTGGTTTTTGATCTAGGTGGAGATGGAGGGAGAATTCCTGCCAGAACCTAAATGCATACTAGATAGGAAGGAAAGCTCACTCAGGAACCAAACCATTCCATAGGTCAAGGTGCAGTGGAAACACTTTGGCCCAGATGAGGCTACATGGGAAATGGAGGATGCCATGAGACAGACATATATGATTTTGTTTAGTCTTTTATATACATAACATGTTGACAGATAGAACATAGAGGACAATGTTCCTTTAAGGGGGAGGGAATTGTAACACCATGTTTCCCCCAGTTTGTAAATATAACTATATTGGCCAAGGAACTATGGAAAACTCAAAGGTGTGAATGTTTGATTTGATGGAACTTTGTATGAAAGGTCTATGAATGTAAATTATGTTATTTTAATAGAAAATGGATACGTGTTGCATGATTGCTGGAAAGGGGATGTGCTAAGAGAGACCAAAAATGCTATGAAAGAGATGGTGGAGAGGACTAGTAATGGTTGCATTAACCTCCACTGAACCAATACCTTGATGGATTTAATTTCTCAGGTTAGAACAACCCTCTGACCCAGGAATGAATTACATTCAGGATGGTAGGTGGGAAGAACTCCTTAAGAGTTAATGAGGGGATGGGGAAGACCGCCCATCTATCAGGCTTCCAGACATGACCATGGATTGGGAATTTGGGCCACATACAATCTTGCTAGAAAAGGAAATAAAGGGAAGCATAGGGGTCAAAGAGGATATCTATGAGGAGTGCAGAGACGAGAGACAAAGCTCTGGGATTCGAGGAAGAACTTTGAAAAGAGTGTGTTCTGATCATGGGAAATAGAGATTGAGATGGGAGAAGGAGAGTAACCTTTGTCCCTATCTATTTATGATCTAGAAGAAGAGATAATATATCAAAGAATAGTGGTCTAGCTCAGGGGTGGCTAGTGGTAAATCCATTATGAGTGACTGATCCTATGGTTGGGTGGAAATGGTCACCCCTTCCAACAGTCGCTTCACGTTATCTGGTTCTAACAAGTGTTTCCATACTTTATGCATTGAATTGGGAATTAATGGTTTCATGCATGTATTTACTTATCTGTAAATGGTTTCTACATTGAAAAGGTTAAATTATGTATATACATTTCCTTCCTTGAGAACTTATGCTTCTTCTTTTCCTTCATGCTCCAGTTTAACTCTCGAAGGTTTTTTCTCCAAGGAGCTACCTCACAGCTCCAAAATCGGAGCAAGCCTCTTGCTACTTCTATCGTCTTGGTAACCTCACGAGTTTACACCGCCCTATTTTAGAATTTAAGGTTCTACGAATTAGGAAGGCGTTTCCTTCAAACCAGTAGCTTGAGATACCTTGAGCTTGTGCCCACGACCTTAACTAAAACCCGGCTAAGAGTAGAGATCATAGCCCGAGATTCATATGAAGTTCCATGTGACCTGGGTCTAGGAACCCTGCACTAAGCCCGAAAGGGTCTAGTTCATAATGGTTTCAGAGTTTCAGGAGTTCGATGCCCGGAATGTCAAACTTTACGATAGTGAAAGTTACCCGAACTCCATGAGTAACAAAATCCATAGATGAATAAAGAACCTGACAGAGGAGATGAATGTGAATCATTCATTAGGAGGAAAACCTATCTCAATCGTCATATCGACTCAAAGACACACTAGAGTTAACAAATCAAACACTAGCCGCTCGATTAGATCGATGGTTGGGAATCATTGCGGAGGGCTAAGGTGAAATTAGTGGATATGCTAGTTCACGAACTGCAATCAACCAACGTTGTCGATATCATTGGGGATGGAAGACCAACAACCACAATTAGACAAAGTTAGGAGAGAATCTACCATATTGTGGAGATTGAGCCCTGCAATCACCGTGAACCTTTGATCTGTGAACGGAGATCGATGGTTGGGAATCATTGCAGAGCACGAAGGTGAAATTAGTGGATATGCTAGTTCACAGCTCACAATCAACCAACATCATTGATCTCATTGGGGATGGAAGATAAATGACCATGATTAGATATATTCGAGTGAGAACTTCCCAGATTGCAGATATTGGGCCCTGCAATCACTGTGAACCGTCGATCTGTGAACGAAGATTGATGGTGGGGAATCATTGTGGAGCGCAAAGGTAAAATTAGTGGACATGCTAGTTCACAACCCACAATTCACCAACGTCGTTGATATATTTGGGGTGTAGGATCAATGACCATGATTAGACCAAGTTGGGTGAGTACTTTTTCAGATTGCATAGATTGATCTCTTCGATGAAGAGCGAGCACATTGGAGCCCCGCAATCACTGTGAACCATCGATCAGTGAAAAAATCAGTAGTTGTCAGATCATGACTGTGAAAAGCTGAGGGAGGTTGAAAATGATCAGACCATAGCGATGAGGGCACGTGTTGCCCATGACCCAACTATGTGTCAGCCCCTAGTACATGCATACCTCGTCCACATGGTTGACGAAATGACTGGGATTCCGGGAGTCCGGGACTTCGGGATTCTACAGAAAGATGAGGAGTAAATTTTTGAAGCGCCGAAGTCCATCAGAATTTTCCATTGGGAGGAGGATGCATGGTACTCGATCTGTAACTCCAGGTATAGAGCAATTTAGAGGAAAATGGCATTGAAATGTTTGAAACTCCTGAACATCGAAGTCCCTAAGTGGATCACAGTCGTTGATCACGAAGGGATGTGTGGCACTCGATCTGTAACTCTGGGTACAGAGTGCTTCAGAGGAAAAAGGCATTGGAATGTTTGAAACCCCTGAACATCGAAGTCCCGAAGTGGATCACAGTCGTCGATCATGAATTGATGTGTGGTGCTCGATCTGTAACTCCGAGAGTAGAGTGCTTTAGAGGAAAAATGTGTTAGAATTCTTGAAACTCCTGATCGTCGAAGCCTCGAAGTGGATCATAGTCATTAATCGTGAAGGGAAGTGTGGTGCTCGATATGTAACTCTGGGTACGGAGTGCTTCGAAAGAAAAAGGCATTAGAATGCTTGAAATCCTGAATGTCGAAGTCCCAAAGTGGATCAAAGTCGTTGATCATGAAGGGACGCATGGTGCTCGATCTGTAACTCCGGGTACAGATTTCTTTAGAGTAAAAACACTTTGAGTGTTCGAAATTCCCAAACACTGAAGTCCCAAAGTGGATCACAGTCGTCGATCACGAGGGATGCGTGGCACTCGATCTATAACTCTGGGTATGGATTACTTTAGGGATAAAAGGATTTGGAGCGTTCGAAAACTCCCGAATTCCAAAGTCTCAAAGTGAATCGGGGTCATCAAAATCCTTGAGGACACATGGCATCAGATTGTGAAATTTGGAGATTTGTCACTCCGGAGGATTCACGGGGTGGTTGTATTGGCGCATGTTGTCTTGGCGTCTAGTCATAGCCTGCAATCATATGCAAGTATGGAGTGATGGAAGAACCCAAAGAACTTGGGAGAGGATTTTTTCCAGCTCTGAGCTCGGTTTGGAGCATGGAGACGGTGGTTGGAAATCTCTGGAAGAGAAGAATGGATTAGAGACCCCGAATGAGGGGGTTGATTTTCTTAAGAAGAAAAAAAAAATTATGCCCCACCTTGGGTCTGTTACATCTTCTCTATCTGTAATCCAAACTCTACATGTCTATAACAACCTGTGTTGAAGATATATTTGTATGAATACAATCATAGACTTCTTCTTGTGTAATTTTTTCAACTAATAAATATGTCATACTGTGCTTCTGCTAATTGACTTCTCTAATTCTGTCTACTCGAACTCTATAAGCTACTTGAAACATGGTTATCTAAAATGTCTCATCTACTTCATAGACTCCCCCTGTCTAATATTCATATTACCTAGGAGTCTCCAAGCTGGATGGATAAAAAAAATACCTTTCTAATGTAGTCATCATCCTCGTTGGTAGACTCAACATCTCTATGAACTCTGACTTCTTTCTTTCTATCTGTGGATTCATCTTTCACAACATTTCTTGAAAGTAAAATCTCTCAAACTTGTTCTTTATTCATATGATCTTCTTTTCTTTCTCATACTACTAAAAATCCTCCAATCTATGGGATATTCTCTTTCTTTACCTTCTCTTTATTATGATCTTGTTCTGATGTAGATTCTGACAATATGGTTCTTGAAACTTGTTCTTCTTTTTCTTTCTTTCCTTGTCTTTCTCAAACTACAGAAAGTCTTGTAATTTATGGAGTCTGTTCTTCTTTCACTTTATTTTCTCTAACTACTGTATGTATTGTGATTTCCCTGACATGTTCTCTATTCACTTGCTTTTTTTCTTGTTCTTTTCTTTTCCAAATCTTGGTGTATCTAATATCAATTTCTTTCTTCATGGATGGCATTGTTATGATTCTACAATTTTGGGCTATATGACCATAGTTGTGGCATTTGTAGCATTCAATATTCCGTGGGGCCACATAAGCATTTCTTTCTTGAACATTTCTTTCATAAGCCTTGCAATCTGCAACCTTATGTCCAAAGTTAGTACAGTAAAAATAATGACGATAAAATAAATTTACATACCTGGGAATGAATGATATTCTTTGTGGTGTAGTCCTTATGAATTCCTCCCTTGACTGATCATGATCATGATTGAGGTTTCTTTGTGGATTGCATTGTTCCTTCTTCATAGAACCTTTAATTACTTCTGCATAACCCTTGGGTTTTTCTTCATTCTTCTTTTCTGGTAACCTGTGACATTTCTCTTCAAGTTTCCTTGTTGATGTTGTGGACACTTCTTCAACATTTTTACTGCGCTTGACAACTTTTACTCTCAAGATGAAAAAGTCTTCTTCAATCTTCTCATAGTCCTCTTCTTTATTCTTCATCTGAATCTTCATTAATTCTTCTGGTCTTCTTGCTTCTTCGAGTTGGATCTTCAATGTGACAATTTATTCTTCAAGTTCTCTTTCTCGTTGATCGTATTTCACTTCATGATTATTTTCCCTTTTAGTCTCTGAATTATCTTCTATTTCAATTGGATTTTCTATCTCATCACTTTCAATTTTCAAATGAAAGATTTCAAATTCAATATGTCCTCCTTTTTCACAATTAAAACAGAATAACATACTTATGTTGATTTCATACTCTTCTTCTTCTAAATCTATCTGACATGATGATCATTTTTCCTCTTGATCTATAACTTCATCTTCATTAACATTCTTTGACTCTATTATGCGTGAATAATATATATTATGTAACTTATCCCAAATTTGTTTAGCTGATGAACATTTACCAACCTTTTCTCTTACTGGATCATGTAATCCTTCCCAGATGAAATCCATTTTTATTTTGTTATTCTTCTTCAATTCCTTCTTGGTTGCAGTTGTTATCACCCCATAAATTATGGGAATCAGTCTTCTGACTAATATGTATCTATTTCTGGCACATGTGTTCGCTCATGACGCACGGCGAAGGCGGCGAAAAATGGCTCAGGTGATTCTGTTTTCCTCCCTCCATTCTTTTCACTCGACCCTCCATCACCCTGCTGCATCCTTCGTACACACTGCACCCTCTCCCCCTCGTCTTTCGTCAGCCTCCATTATCCCGCCTTCCATTCTTGCACAAATGGACTTAGGATAAAGCAATAAAGTTAGTCTAAGTTAAATGATTAATAAACAACCCCTTTAATAATTAATTAATCATTAATTAATTTTTAATTAATTAATTATTAATTAAGTTAGTAACCTAGATTAGCAACTAAGTTAGAAGTTAGGGTTAGTTTTAAATTAAAATAAAGTAATTAAAATTAAAAACAAAACAAAAAATTAAATAATATACAAAAACATTAAAAAACATTAAAAATATCAAAAAACATTTAAACAAATTAAAAATTAAAAAATATATATATAATAATAAAAACATAACCAAAAAATAAAAGATTAAAATAAATATAAAACAAAATAATTAAGACATTAAATAAAATATTAAAAACATTTTAAAAATAAACATAATATAAAATATTAAAAATAAAAAAAGACACAATGAAATGAATTCACCTAAGTCCTAACCTACGTACCCTCTACCCCATACACCCCCTCCCACTCACCACGTACACTACACTACCCCACGTCCCATCCCCCACCTAACCTACACTACCCCACTCACCACCCACGTACACCCCCCTCACGACATGCACTTCTCATCCTCCACTACCCACTCCCCCTATGTACTATCCTACATACACTCCCGCCTACACATAAACCCACACACATCTTCATATAAGTGCGCCCCCCATCCACTATATAACAAATAAGCAACGCACCACGTTTAATTCCGGACCCCCCCGTGAGTCTGAAATTTAACGAAAGGGGGGGGTCCGAAATTTAAATTAAACTTCATGCAAATTCCAACGGTCTGGATTTAAGCATCGATATCCATGGCCCAAGTACAATTTCTTACCCCCCCGGGCGGTCTGCATTTAACGAGGGGGGGGTCCGAAATTCCATTTCCCGCCAAAAACCACTTTCCCTCATTTTCACCATTTTTGCCTAATGTTACCATGTTTTCTTCCGACGGATATCCTGAGCAAACGGAGATGAATTTTCAAAATTCGAGAGAAATTTTTTCTTAGAACAGACTGAGGAACAAAACCCTCTTTCATTTTTTTCAACGGGGTCATGAGCAGAGAGAGCCGAAGGCATCTTCGAGGTCTATTTTTCCAGTTTTTCCATTTTCAGTTTCAGTCCCGATTTTGCAGGAGCTGCCACGGCCAGCTGGAGATGAATTTTGAGAAACCGAGAGAGGTTTCTGTCCGACACATGTTAATATACAATAACCTCTTTCAGTTTTCTCCCAGGTTTCATCATTGAGGATAAAATCATGTCCAAGAGGACCCCTGTTTCGCAGAAAAATGGTCCATTTCTCATAACAGAAAACTCTGAATTTGGTGGGAGTGGTCGCTATTCTTGGCTGAGACGGTTAAACCGACTTCCGAACTTGATTGGGATGATATGTATTATTTAAGGAGATGATTTTAATGTAAAAGGGTTGGATCTTCACGCCCTGAGGCTGGAAAGCTGTAACATTTTTTAACAGATCTGTCATTAATGAAAGAGACACTTTACAGGATTCCTGTGCATGTTTACTGGTGATGTGATTTGCTCAGTTGAATGTTTTCTCGCTCTGTAACCAATTTTTTTTCTGAATCTAATCTTTATGAATAGCGTTATGTCTCAGTATTTATCTCCGATACCCTATTTCCGATTCTAAAAGATTTGAATGTTCATCTTCTAAATGTCTTCAGTCAAGAAATTCTTAAGTGCCTGTTGGTTGAAGTTATTTCCTCATCTTTTCCTCTGATCATCATTTAAATTATTAAAGATCCAGTGAGTGTGTTATCTCGCCTTGTGAAGGATTTCTTCAGCGTTTCTGGTTGTATCTCATATTTTATTAATTTCAGACCCCATAGCCCAATGGATGTGTGAACTTTCTCAACCCACTTTAAAAACCCTTTTCACAACAAAACCCTTGTTCTTCATAACTAGCCTAAAATTCCTTCAAACAAAGCTATATCAGATAGAGAGATCCCTCTCTGAGTCTTGGAGGGCTAGATCCAAGACTCGAAGCGATTCTGATGTTGCCTCTATGATTGCCTCTCAACCTTGGGCAAATTACAGAGTGCTAACAACAGTCTTTTATTTCTTTGTAGCATTTTATCCTGTCACAAATGAATAAAAAATATCATATCCCTTTTTTTTTTACTCCTACAGAGTTATACTTCAATTTGAAGAACACCGCAATGATGAATTGCCCAAATTATTAACAGGAAGAAATGTGTAGTAATTTCGAACCCGAATGCAGGAGGCACAGTTGCGCGGCAATAGATCTTATCTATTTTTTTTTTGTTTCTGTCCCAAGGGTTAGGGTATTCAAGGGTTCTACAGTCAAGGTTTTTCCCTGTACTATAGCTCTCTGATATATGTGCGAGGTTGAACAGTAGAACTTGGCCTAATATCTCAGGGCACCAACTAAGGATGCTAGACCGTGCCCTTAGTTGTACTACCTGAATACTTGGGTACTAGAGAGTATCTTCTCGAGTTTTGTTCTCAATGTCACTATAGCAGTCAGGTGACTGATCTGTTTAACTATGGAGGGATTTAGGAGATCTAGGTCGATTCATATACAGATGTTGTTTGATGCACTACCACTCAAAGGGGTACCAATAGGGGTTACAAGGGTGGCCAACATATGTGCACTTAAGTACCACTTGTATTTCATGTGTGTATGAATCCTCGATCATGGGTTTATTCATGTAACAACAGATCTATGTAGATTTAAGATGATGGAATACGTCTCTACCCTAAAAAAAAAATAACCCACAATGTTTTGCCAAGGAAAGTGCTATGATACCACTTGTAAGGTACGAGATCTATTATATTAGCAGAATAGAGAAACAATGCAAAGAATAATATTGATATAGAAACAAAATACTAAAATATTACATAGATAACAATGGAACAACAAATTATATGGAACCACAACACCAAAATTATACCTTTATCGATAGGAAACAATGTTCACTTGCCTCTTCGATAGGGAAACCTCTAGCATGTTAGCAACATTTCTTGTATAGGGGTGTTTTCCTCTCCGATTTTAGGCCTCTGGTGTAAACGCATAGAAGTGGGGTTTTGAAAACTGGTCAGATGATTTTTATTCAAAGGCCGCAACCATAAGCGTCGAGCGCAGCTCGCAAAAGAAATCCATTTTGGGATTAAATCAAGTGAGCGAGCAGTCTAATTTCAACGGCAGGGATCAAGCGACGAAGCAGATCAACGGTCATCAGGATTTCGGGGCTACCAAGTTACCCGATATATAGCGTCAGAGAAAGCACCTATATTTCAAGACTAAATCTGGGTCGTCCGATCTAGTGACGCATGCCACAAGATCTACTCAAGTCGGCATATCGGAATTCGGGAGTTCGAGGGGTAAAAGTCCCTCATCATCTCACATCTTGAAACCCTGAACCTCAAAACACCAATAAGCTCCTTTGAATCTAAGCCTATGGTCCTAGCACCCAACCACGTCAAGCGAGCCTTGTAATGGAGGCATCCCTCTCCTAACATCAAATACCATCTCGACCGTCCATCTGAAGGACACATGGCACAATAGTTGAGCCATGAGTGGGGCCCTTCAGGATTTTCATGATGAAAGCACCGAGGTCATCTCAGTCATTCATCCATCAGCGAGGCTTGGGCACATTTAATTTAAAGAGGGCGCAGATCTGGACGATCGTGATCCAGGCACTCAAATTCACGGACGAAGTCCAATTCCGCACCCCCTCCATCATTCTGGCTTTAACGAGAAGGGGGGGGTCCGGAATCGGAGATAATGTATGAGCGCATCTGGATGGCCCAAGTCTCGGTGCTTAGATCTACTTTCTGTATTGAATTCTGGACCCCCCCCCAATGGTTCTTCCTTTAA
>ML789180.1:257107-271973 GCA_009831015.1 Picea engelmannii
CCAAACCTGTGGTCTCCAACTTCTCATGGCCATAACTCTCTAACCGTGAGGAATTATGTGATGTTCCACATACCACCAGAAATGGCATGACAAGCACTATCCATCTAGGATAGTTTCACCAACAATTTCCTTTATCTTCATCTAGTTATTCCTCATACAAGCATGGGTCCTCCAACCATTCTTCTAAGATAACTCAATCCGTAAAGCGTCTTCCCGTGAGGGCTTTCACCATAAGGGGACCACTTTGGAGTTCATCCATTTGTACACCTTATCAATCATGATAAGACAATAATAAGTCATATTTAAATCAAACATTATTGGGTCCATTTCCCAAAACTTTGTGCTATGGGTCTTTCTTCAAGGGTTGACATCAATGACAACCAACCTTAATCAACAATTTCTACGTTCCTGTTCCGCGCATGCGTGCGTGTGCCCAACGTCTGCAAAGCGCTCTTCAATTTTTCACTACTTTGTATAGTTTTTGACCTTTTTTGAATGCTGCGATATTAATTCAGGGCCATGAATGACTTCATTACTGTTTGACGATGTTGAGTTCTTGTAACCATGTGCGGACGAAATTTCAGTGATAACATATGGTAAAATAGTTTTCACTAGGATCTTGTCATTTGTTATCTTCATTAAGAAAGAAACATGGAATACCGGATGTACACTTCCTTGTCGCAGATGAATAGTATGGGATTGATATTGAGTAGTTGGAATACCCTTAGGCATCTCTCCAAATACCTTGGAATGATTGTTGATAACTTTTTTGAGATCCATTGGAGCAGGGGATATAGATGTTTGAACATCTATTAAGCTCAATTGTGCAATTAGTACACCATGGTGTCCCTTGTTGAGTAATTTTTTCATGTTTTTAGAGCTTGTCACTTTAGAGGGTTTCCCTTGGATACCTCTAATATCAATTTCCTTACCTTCTGAGAAAAATATCATGAAAAGATCTTGAAAATTAAGGGACATTGTTCCCAATGATTATAGCCATTGGAACCCTAATACAACATCCGCACCACCCATTTGGATGGAAATCATGGGACTATCCAATAAATACTCCCCCATATTGAGATTAATACTATGGCACTTCCTAGAACAATTTATGGTACCTCCATCTGCAATCATTACTTGGAACTCTAGTGTTGAATATACAAAGCAATTGATATCTTTTGCTAATTTGGAATTGATGAAGTTATGGGTACTACTAAAATCAATCAACAATGTTACCTTTTTCCTTTTGATATATCCTTTTATCTTGAGGGTTTCTAGAGTACTGATGTTGGCCAATGCATGACAAGATATTGTTGGAGTACTCTCTTCTAGCTATAGATCTGTTGATGGTTCCAATTCTTGATATTCTTCCTCTTCATTGTCTATGTAGAATACTTTCTTCTCATTGCATGTATGCCCCTTACTGTACTTGTTGTCATAATTGAAACATAGTCCCTTTTCTCTTCATTTATCCATTTGTTGAGGTTTCAACCTTTTCAGTTGAGGTATGGTTGTCTTATGAACCCAAAAATGATCTCTGCTTCCCATGTATTATCCCATGGTATACTTGTGTGTAGCCTTATTCTTTGCTTGAATATGACAAGTAGATTACATAGATTCCATAATGTTTGTAGGATGTTTTAAGCAATTCCCATGTTTAATATCTTATTTTAATACACCCATGTAAGCTTGCAACAATTTTTCATCACTTATGCCATCCACCCTTGAATCCATTACCTAAAATTATGAATTATAATCTTCAATATCACCTACTTCCTTGATTCTTGTCAGTTTACTAAAGTAGTAATGTTCCCACACTTTCCCATATTGTTCTTCCAAGTATCTTGTAAATAAACCCCAAGTATAATGATAAAGAGGGGGCTTCCTTTTAACTACCCTTTGATACCATTGATATGGTTTTATCTCAAAGTTCAAGGTTTCTATGTGAATCCTTTTCTTATCATCCATAATATTGTGTAGTTCAAAATAGTGCTCTGGTTCACTCAGGTAAAGACCTTTGTTCCATCAAACTTCTTTAATTCAATCTTGGGAAAGTTAAATTTAGGACCGCCACCATAATTAACTCCACTGATCGAGTTAAATCCACTAGAAAATGGCTTATTATCGGCAAGTTGTTCAATTGAATTACTACCTTTATTTTATTGAGTTCCTTGCATTTTTGACATTTTCTTTAGAGAGTCTCTCATATAGACCATGAAATATCATGGAAGACATGGAATTTTTCAATTCCTTCATGGATTTTTGTATTTATTATTTAAGTTTATTCTTATTGTCTTCCATCTTCTTATCTAACCCATCCCTTTTTATTGACCTACCACTCAACTCATTAAGTTGTTCCTCCAATTTGGATAGCTTGTTATGCATGTCCTCATTTTCTTCTTGATTTATAGATGAGACTTCGGGAGGTTTAATTGGTGTTGAAATATGTTTTGGACCCATGTGGAATAACAATAATAATACTCCTCTATTTCCTTTTTATCACAAGCTTTGAATCACCCAAAAAAGATCTTTCCATAAAAAATTATGCCAATTGCAAGTTATATACCTTTAAAACTCTTAATTTGGAGTATGCTCTCCTTGTCAAAATTCCTTCTTGTGTATTTCTAAAATTTCATCCCTTCTAAGTCTGAAATTTCAGCCTATAGTTCTCAGATATGTCCTCTATTTAGTGCCACAGGTCTGATCAAAATTGGATGTTCCAAGTGGAAGTTAGGGTAACTTTCCCAAACCTTGTTGATTTTTGTCCATTCCAGGAGAGAGAACTTGTACATAATTCCATGTTAGGTACCAGAGCTATTATACTAAGTAAAAAACATAAACACTGAAAAAACTACCAGTGAAACAAAAAAATTGTAGAGAACCACAACAAAAAAATGATACCTTATTGATAGGAATCAATGTTCACTTGCCTCTTCAAGAGGGAAACCTCCAGCATAGCAACGCTCTATTACAATAATTCTCAAGACAAGGCTTCCTCATGCCTCCTACTCTTATTTATACTAATTATATCTTCTAAATAACATTCTAAAGGAAGATATTTATAGAAGTGAAAGATTTTATTAGGTCTTCTTACATTGATTTGTTCACATTTATTAAATAGGCCTTATTAAATAATGTCGACCTTTATTACATGGAAACTATATTAATTTACCTATGTGAGGGGTTAGAGAGGTTAGGTCCCTAACATGCCCTCCCCCTTGAACAAAATTCTTGTCCTCAAGGATTGAGATGAGTAAATTGTTGCAGAACGGTGGCTGACTCCCATGTGGCATCTTCTAGAGTTGTATCTTTCCACTGAACTAACACTTATTTCATGGTGCATTGACGAAGACGATGTTCGCACTGATCCAATACTTCTTGTGGTTGAAACCAAATGGAACATTCTTCATCCAACTCAGGGAGACTAGTTTGAGTTTGGCACTTAGTTCCAATCACTTTCTTTAAGCATGAGACATGTAAAATAGGATGGATCTTAGAATAACTAGGCATAACTAACTGATAGGCCACATGCCCCACTTGCTTGAGAATAGTATAAGTACCATAAAATTTGGGAGCAAGTTTATGATAGTGTTCATATTTGAGTGATTTTTTCTTATAAGGTTGCAGAAGAAGAAACACCTAGTACCGTTCAACAAATTGACGTTTGGAACGACCTTGATCTGCATATTTCTTCATGCGATTTTGAACATGACCAAATTTTCTTTGAGGTTACGAAGAATGGCCTTTCGAACTATAATATTTTTTTCAAACTCCTAAACCTTTGAAATACCTGGCATATATGGTGTATTTTTTCCATAGACTACTTCAAAAGTATTCATGCAAGTAGTTGTATTATAAGATGTATTGTACCACCATTCAGCTAGGGGTAACCACTGAGCCCACTAGTTTTGTCTATCATATGAAAAACACTGCAAATATGCTTCCAAACTCTTGTTGACAACTTCAATTCAGCCATCATTATAGCGATGATAGGCAGTGTTGAGATGCAATTGGGTACCTTGGATCTTGAAAAATTCTTGCCAAAAATTGTTGGTGAAAGTTGGATCTCGGTTGGAGACAATAGAATGAGGCATGCCATGAAACTTTGAGCCACTCTGGATGCGATGAATAGGTGTTGAAGAGAACAAAAATGAGCATATTTGGAAAGACGATCAAATGCCACCATGAAGACTGACTTATTGCCCAATTTTGGTAAGCCAACAATGAAATCCATAGAAATATCCCTCCAAATAGCAGGGGGAATCGGAAGTGGTTGGAGTGTGCCTAGAGATTTGATTGTTTCTCCCATGTTGCATTGGAAGACACCAAATTCAGCCACAAAGTTTTGGACGTCTTGTTTCATACCATCCTATAAAAAAGAACATTTGACTCATTCATAGATTTTTGTAAGAACATTTGAATGCCTAGTTGTGGGTGAAGCATGGAGCTCAGAAAGCACCATGGATTTAAGTTGTGATTGCTTGCTTAAATACAGATGGAATTTCTAGAAAATCTCTTCATTGTGCCAAGAGTACCCTGGAGAAATTAGAGAATGGTGTTGCAATTGTTGGATCAAGCGAGAAATTTTGGGGTCTTGTATCCATTCCTGGCGAAAAACTTGGATCTAATCTAGTACAATGAAGGAGAGGGAAAAGAGGGACCATTCTTATTCATACTTCCTGGAAAGATCTTCAACCACCACATTTTATTTCCCTTTCTTGTAAATGATCTCATAATCATATTCAAATAGCTTGGTCACCCATTTTTTTTTCTCTGGGATGAAATTCGATGTTCCAAAAAATACTTGAGGCTCTGATGATCTGTTTTATTTGGAAGCATTTCCCCAGTAGATAAGGATGCCATAGATCCATAGCATGAACAATAGTCAGCATTTCCTTTTCATAGATTGATTGGCCTAAATGTCTCTCTGAAATTTGTTTGCTAGTGAATTCCAAAGGCTTTCCATATTGCATGAGGACTGCCCCAATTCCTTTCCTTGAAGCATCACATTCCAAGACAAAATTCTTTGTGAATTTGGGAAGTGCCAGGACAAGAGTCGTGCATAGCGATTCTTTCAAGGCATGGAAGGATTGATCAGTTGTTGGAGTCCAAGTGAAAGCATTATTTTTAAGGAGAGCAGTGAGAGGTGCCGCAATTTTTCCAAAATTCTAAACAAACTTGTGATAATAGTTCATTAAAAACAGAAAACCACACAAGATCTTAAGAGTTTTAGGGAGAGGCCAATCCTGCATAGCTTCAATTTTCTTAGGATCTACCCATACACCATCCTTGCTAAAAATATGACCCAGATATTCCACTTTCGAGGCTCCAAAAGCACATTTATATTTTTTGAGGAAAAGTTGGTGTTGAGAGAATAGATGGAGAACTTGATCCACATGAGCGAGATGGGTAGTCCAAGTTTTACTATAGACAATAATATCATCAAATAAAACTACAACAAATGACAGAGAAAAGGATGGAAGACATGATTCATGAGACTTTGGAAAGTGGAGGGAGCATTACACAAGCCAAAGGGAATTACCAATAATTCATAGTGACCCTCATGAGTTCTAAATGCCGTATTGGGAATGCATTCCTCTTTCATATGGATCTGGTGGTAGCTAGAACATAGATCGAGTTTGGTAAAGTATTGAACACCATTCAATTCATCCAAGAGGTCATCAATTACAGGAACGAGAAATTTGTCCTTGATGGTGAGTTTGTTGAGGGTGCAAAAATCAGGACACATGTCCCAAGTGCCTTCTTTCTTGAGTACCATTACCACAGGAGAAGAATAGGGGTTTGTACTAGGATGGATGACACCCGCTTCAAGCAATTATTGAACAATTTTCTCAATTTCATTCTTCTGGAAAAAGGGATGATGATACGGGCGAACAATGGGAGGAAGATTGTCTGGCATGAGAGGAATGGAATGATCATGGATGCCACGGGAAGGGGGAAGTCCCTGGGGAGTGGTAAAAACAAATTGGTGTTGAGATATTATAGATTGGAGGTCAAGATGCACATAGGGTGTCTCAATTGCTTAAATGGAGTGAAGTTGGGTGATAATGTCTGAATGACCCTTTTTTAGGAGATTTTCCATTCAATGGGAACTGATGATCTCAAGGGATCTTGTTGTGATACCTTGGAACTTATATTGTTGTCCCTCATGTTGGAATTGCATGGTCAATTCCTTAAAATCCATGAGAATTGGGTTTAGAGTGTGTAACCATTATGAACCAAGAAAAATGTCACAATATCCCATGTCAATATCAAACATATGATATTTTAGGTGATACTGACCAATTTGGAGCCACGCATTTTCAAAGCGTCCCCCACATTTCTTGGAATCACCATTGGCAATCATGATTTGAAAATTATTGACTGCACGGATATAGAAATTGATTCCTTGGGAAATGCAGTGATGGATAAAATTATGGGTTCTACCACTGTCAACTAGGATGGTGACTTTTGATTCTTAATGTAACCATCTAACTTGAGGGTTTGGGGAGCAGAGAAGCCAGTGAGGGAATTTAGTGAAACTGTCATTTCAACTTCTGGTGGATCAGAAGGTGGAGTCAGATCAACTGGTGGTGGTAGCTCGTTCACAGGGGAAACATTTGCCTCCTCTTCAGAAACATCATCAGAAATGGCCATAAAAATATTTTGTTCCTTACACTTGTGCCCTGGAAATTTTTTTTCATCACAATTATATCAAAGGCCCTTGAGTTGGCATTTATCCATTTCATCCCAGGTTAATTTTTGGATCTTGAGGAGAGTTGCAGGAGGAGCTGGATTGGTGGGTTTAGGGTGAGAAAGAAAGGAGGGTTTTTTGGTCAGGGAGGAGACAATTTGTTGTGCTTCCTTGGATTGGTTAGTAGCTTCCAACCAATTCTGGGGGTGTGCCATTAGGACGTGAGCACCTATTTCATGTTTTAGGCCACTAATAAATCATTCCATGAAGAAGGCATTTGACATGCTCTCCGTTCTGAAATCCAAGTTCTCAAAGGTGGCAAAAAGGTATTCCACTATCCCATACTTTTTCAACTTGGTCAAACAACCTAAGTGGTGGGTTTCAGATTCAAATCATTCATAAAGCTCTACAACAAATTGTGTCCAAGAAACATACCCTTGGTGTTCCTTTCTACTCCATTGCCACCAGTGTCAGCATTCTAGATCTAGATGGAGGATATTGTAACAAAGTTTGTCCAACTCATCAGTAATTCCATGTAAAGAGAAATAATGTTCCATTTGAGTGACCCAACCTATGGGATCTGAGCCATCAAAATTTTTCACCTCAATTCTGGGAAGGTTTGGGTCTTGAGGAAGGTGATTGGAATGAATACCTTGGAAATGGGAGGGTTCTTTGTCTTCATGATAGGAAGGTTGTTTAGAAGAGGTAGGGTTCAAGGAGCGACTAATCAATTGGTTGAGTGTGTCTTTGATGGTGGTACATTGGTCCTAGAGGATATGAATGGAGGAATTGAGCTTTCTAATGTTGGAATTGAGAGTCTTGATGTCCTCCTTATTCTATATGTTGTCGAAAATCAAGGTATTAAGTTATTTTCCACGGGTTTTGTCCATTTTTTTAGAGGAAAAATATGGGCAGGTGGGTCCACATTGAAAAATAAATTATAGGTGAGGGGTATCATGAAAGACGAGAAAAAGAGAGGAATAAAATGGGATGGGTGGAAAATAAGGGTGTTGGGAAGGGTGGGTGGGAAGATAGAGAAAAATGTTGACAAGTGATAGGTACCATGGCGATTAGGGAGAAAAGGGAAATGCAATGGGATAGGTCCCAAACAAGGGTGTTGAGAAGAGGTCGGGTCCATGGGAAATTTTTTTATTAAAAATGATAGGTACCATGACAATCAAGGGGAAGAGAGGAATCCAATGGGATAGGCCCCGAATAAGGGTGTCGGCAAGACCACTTTACTTTTTGTTTTATTTTCTTTTTTTTACTTTTGCATAGTTATACTCTGGCCTAAAGAATACTAAAGTGACAACTTACCCAAATTATTAAAAAGAAAATTATTTAGGAATGCAGAATGTAGGAGGTAGGGTTGTGTGACAACAAATCTCTTCTTTTATTTTTATGTTCTATTCCTTTCCTAGGGTTAGGGTTTCTAGGGTTCCTATAGACAAGGGTTTTCCCTGTGTTATAGCTCTTTGATATACATGTGGGGTTGAACAGTAGTACATGACCCAATATCTCAAGGTGCCAACTAAGGAGGCTCGACCATACCCTTAGTCATACTACCTGATTACCCAGGTACTAGAGAGTATCTCTGAGAGTGTTGTTCTCGATGTCACTATAGTAGTCAGGTGACCGATCGACTGATCTAGAGTTGGTTTCAGGAGACCTAGGGAACTCCTGATATACCTATCGATACTTGGGAGTGATGGTCATGTACATATTATGTCTAATGTGATACTACTTGATGGGTACCAACATGGGTTATAGAGGTTTCCAATAAGGTGAAATGTTTGTTTCTAGACAACCCCATGAAACCGTTTGTATTTCTTACGTGTAGTCTTCCCCACCACAGGTTTACCTGCTAAGCAATAGATCTTTGTGATTTAAAGATGTCGGTAGTACATTTCTCTACCTTGGAAAAAAAATTCCCACAATTTCCGCAGAGGAAAGTATTTTGATACCACTTGTTAGGTGTCATATCTATTATATTAAGTAGAAAATGGAAACATTGCAGAAAATACCAATGAAACAACAAAATTGTAGAGAACCACAACAAAAAATGATACGTTTATTGATAGGAAGCAATGTTGATCCAGATTTAGGAGTAGAACGAACTAATTAATAGACTAAATACAATAAACACAGATATAGGAAGAATAACACAAATATTCAGTGAACAATATCTTCTATTAAATAATGAAATAGGTTGAAACTGTAAAACTGCAAAAATGGAACTTACTCGAATGGTGGTAGCTATCTCTCAGAAGAGATGTGGCTGCTATGCACATCTGTCTGAGAAGAATGGATTACAATGATGATCCATAGGCCCTTTTCATAGTACTCATGAATTCCAAAACCCTAGACATCCAAAAACCTAACCCTAGAAGGTGAAACACCAAAAGTTATGTGGGCCCTATGGGTAAGTTTGTGTAATTTGGTACCTCAACTTCCTAGGGTCATAAATTTTGCATACAACCTCCGATTTATGTGCGTGATAGCTTGTTGGAAAGGTATTTCAGAGAACTACACATTCCACCATCAAACTTTGACTCTGTTTATAGTCTGATTGTGGTGAGCCAAAAAAACAATGTTTAGGGCCCCAAAACATCCCTGAAAGTACAACAAGATGTGCTGACATGAAAACATACAAAATAATCCATTTGGATTAGGTGAGAGGCCACCTGTATCCACCTGGATAATCTGTGAGGCTTCAGATAGCCCCAAAAGTGTAGAACTCACAATTATAAAGAAGTACAGAAAGATGTGTTGAACAAAAATGGACACAAGGAGCCAGTTGGAATAGGTGGGTGGCCGCCAATATCCATATAGATCAATCCTCCCCCCTTAGGATGTAATGGTATTCATTTCATTGAGTTCCCCCATCAGGTGAGGAAACTTCTGCTCGATTTTTCCCCGAGTGAGCCGCTTTCCTTGGTGTAGGAGTTGCCCTGCCTTGACAACCCGATAAACCTGGATTCGATGTTGGTGAGTGCCCTTGACCTGTGTGTCCACAATATGATCGGTGGATGCTTGTTCCATGTAGTCAAGGTTGATATCTGTTGGTGTCAGTTGTTAGGCGATCTCAGAGGTGTCCAATAATGGTGGAAAATACAGCCAAAGGAGGTCCACATTGAATACTGGATGCAGACCAAGGAAGGGTAGAGTGTTGAGCTCAAAATAATTTCTACCCACAACCTTGGTGATAGTGTAAGGCCCATAATGAAGGGGTTGAAGCTTCCGATGGGACCCAGTGAAATGCTCCTTCTAGAAATGTAGCCAGACTTTGTCGCCAACTTGAAACTAGTGTGGTACCT
This sequence comes from Picea engelmannii, assembly GCA_009831015.1. NCBI lineage: Eukaryota > Viridiplantae > Streptophyta > Pinopsida > Pinales > Pinaceae > Picea > Picea engelmannii. The sequence goes on from ML789180.1 coordinate 267,119, forward strand.
TGTATTTATCATGGCATTGCTTGTACTTAGCATTGGATTTCTACAAAAACTCCTCGACCTGTTGGAGGATGTGTTGAATCTGCTCAATGAATCTGGTGGCTTTGTCGATTGCAAACTAATCGGGGGAAGATTTTGTCTGTGCGGTGGCAAGAGGAAGTGCAACATTAATGGGTCCCAATGGTTGGAATCCCAGACCCACCTGAAATGGGTTATGGCTGGTGGAACTATGGAGAGCCTTGTTGTAGCTATGTTGGACATATGGGAGACTCTCGTCCCATGTACGAGGATGCTTAGAATTGTACATGCGCAGGATGTACACAATCATACGATTGACAACCTCAGTTTGGCCATCAGTTTGGGGGTGGAAAGAAGTGGATTTTGTGAGCTTGGTGTCCAATAGAGACCAGAGACTCGACCAAAAGGTGTTGAGGAACCTATTGTCTGGGTTGGAGATGATGGTATGTGGTATCACAAAGTGAAACCAAAATCGTTCGAAGAATATCTTGGCAGTATCTTCCTCTATGACATTATTATTACAAACTGTGAGGATGGCCATCTTCAAAAACTGATCAACGACCACAAACACGCAGTCATTTCCATGCTTGGTGGATGACAAACGAGACATATAATCCATGGATATGGATTCCCATGGCTTCTCAGGTATAGTAAGAGGGGTGTATAATCCTTGCTTCTTGATGGGTGGCTTGGCAATGGCACAAGCATTGAAATATCTGATATATTTGTTGAGTCCTATTGAAGTTTTGGCCAATAAAAATGTTTCTAAAGAACAACCACAGTTTTCTCTATGCGAAAATGTCCTGCCACCCGACTGTAGTGGGCTTCCCAAATCAACTTTGCACGCTCGCTTGTAGGAACACAGAGATGGCTCAGGTGGCATAAGAGTCTATACTGAATGTGAAAATTAGTGACAGTGGTGCCTGTACCCAAGAGCTGATATGTGGTGGAAAAATCCAGATCTTGCTGGTAAAGTTGGGGCCACTTCAATGTTTCATGTCCACGAGAATGGAGCACAGTGGTAAGTGCATCCACAAGAGGCCAACTGAGGTAGTCAATGACAATATTGGAGATACTTGTCTTATACTTGATGTTGAGATGGAACTGTTGCAGGTAGGTGGACCACTTCTGATGGCGATCGTTCTGCAATTTCCCCTGTGTCTGTATGAACTGCAAAGGCTTGTCATCAGTGTGTATGATCATCTCTTTCCCCAGAATGTAATCTTTCTATTGACGACAGGCTTGTACAATGGAATACATTTCCTTGTCATAGTTAGGGTGTTTTCGGACAGTATCAGAGAGTGTCTCACTATGGTATGCCATCGGATGCCCATGCTGAGTGAGAATTGTGACCACAGCATAGTCATATGCATTAGTCTCAATCTCGAATGGTTGTTGTAGATCGGGAAAGGAGAGTATTGGAGCTGAGCACAAATGATGTTTCAGATCTTCAAATGCTCATTGTTTCTCCTTCCCCCACACGAACTTGGCCCTACCACCACCCTTGGTCACCTGGCTGAGGGCCCAAGAAATATGGGAGAATCCCAACACAAACCGTCGGTAAAAATTGGTGAGTCCTAAGAAGCTCTGAAGCTCGGTCAATGTGGTTGGGGCTGGCCAGTCATGGATGACTTGGATCTTAGTTGGATCAACATGTACCCCATGTTCATCAACATTTTATCCTAGGTATTGGACCATGTTCATGCCAAAAGATCATTTTTCCAAGTTGGCATAAAGCTTGTGTTGTCACAGAGTGCTCAATACCTATTGAATATGCCACATTTGATCCTCCCATGTTTTGCTGAAGATGAGGATGTCATCCAAATATACTACCACAAAGGAGTTAGTGAAGAGTCTCAATACATCATCCATCAACCTCATGAAAGTGGTTGGTGCATTTGTTAATACAAAGGGAATGACTAGCCATTTGTAGAGACCTTCTTTAGACTTGAAGGTTGTCTTCCATAAAACAGTTGGTTCGATGGAAACCTTATGGTAGCCAGACTTTAGGTCAATCTTGCTGAAGAAATTTTCCCCCTTGAGTTAGTTAAGAAGGTCATCGATCCTGGGAATGGGGTAGCGGTTCCTGACTGTGATTTTGTTTAAGGCTCTGTAATCAATGCAGAGTTTCCAAGTCCCATCCTTCTTCTGCACCAATACAATTGGGCTTCCACAAGGGGAGGAGTTGGGTTTGATGTGCCCCTTTTGAAGAAGCCCTTGGATCTGACACCTAATTTCATCATTCTCCATCAGTGAGCACTGATAGACTGGTCCATTAGGTAGAGGTGTATCGGGGGTTAGATCAATTGGATGCTTGACTTGGCAGTGTGTCGGTACCCCTATAGGTGAGACAAAGATTTCTTTGTATTATTTCACAATCCCATCCACTTGATTCTGCTACAAAGAGAGGCGTTGTGTAGAGGCCATGGATGTGGCAGCGACCTTCTGCTTACTGTGAGCACAGATCAAAAAGAAGATGAAATTCCCGGTCTGTGAAATGACCTTACTTCATTTCTTAGAAGAGATCAAAGAAATAACAATAGGCGGTGCCACCTTTGGGATCCTGTACAATTGTCTACCCAAAGTAATAATAACACTGCGGGGTCTAGACTCATACACAACATGAATCTTCCACAAATATGGTTGTCCTAAAAGAACATCACAAACTTCAATGTGAGAAATATCACATGGTACCTCATCTTTGAAAGGCTTGATGTCATAGGACATATGACACTGTTGGTTGACATGGAGATCTCTTCCTTGACGAAGCCAACCGATGGTGTAGGGATGCGGGTGTGGTGTCATTGGCAGGTTCAAATGCTTGACGACCTCTACTGAAATCAGGTTCTTCTAACTACCTTTATCGATAATGAAGTGAATTGAAGTCCCCTTGACCCACATTTGCGAGTGAAAGAGGTGTTCCCCTTCCTTTGGTTCTTATGGTTCTCTTGGCCAGACCTTGGTGGTAGCGACCATGGCACTGGATTCAACATTGATAATTCACTTCCCTCCTTCAAGATTTGACTTGGAATCAAAATCTACCTCTGAATCAGAAGCCTTCATCTAGGCCATGAGGGACTACTTGGAGAAGCATTCGTCGGTGTTGTGCCAAGGACTTTTATGGTACTCACACCATTTTCCCGTCTCCTTCTTCGTCTTCTCATTTCCCTTGTTTTGTTGCGACTTGGAAGGATAGTCCTGAGGGCGGCCATCGCAACTTGGTCCCCTGCTATGTGGGTTAGGGTTGCCTTTGCCCTGCTTCAGCTGTGAGGGGTTTTCAGATCCAAACTCTTGTCGTTTCTGCTTAAATTTCTTCTCAATTTTGACAGCATATCTATAATTTGTGTCTAATGAGGTGATGTCCAAGAACTCCATTTATGCTTGAATGTATCTATGCAAACAACCATGGTATTTGAGCACCAGATGATGCTCAGAATATTTGATACCCAATTTGGTGCAGAGGGTATGGAAAATATTGATGAAGTCTGGTACTGTCTGGTCCCTTTCTTGACGTAGGGTGGTCCATCTGGTGTACTGGTCCTCGTAGCTTCCAACATGGTAGTATTGTTCTTTAATAGCGTCCCGAAAGGAATCCCATGTAGGGGCCACCACAAAAATTACAGATTCCTCCATGACCCTTTTCTCAGAGTAAGTATCCCACCAGTCTTTAACATGGGGAATGGCCTTGAGGAGTTCAAAAGTGATCTTTTCCTGATCAAAAAAATTGTGGACAGAAAAATATCCTTCGAGCAGATTCAACCATTTATGTACAACCTCCACATCTATCAGTCCTTCAAATAATGGAATATCAAAATTTACCTCTACCTTGAAGGGGGTTGCATGGTTGCCTGATGAAGATGCTTCTCTTGTGGGCAACCATTGAAGGATATGCGCAATGTTGTCCATCATTTCGTTCCTTTGTCGTGCGAGGGATTCCTCAAGCAACATTTTAATAGGATCTCTTGCTCCATCATCTTTATTTTTGTCTCCCATGGGTTTTTTTTGGGCTCAACATAGACGATATGGTAATGGCTCGATTGGTTCAAGTCCCAACTTCTTGTACCCAGACCTTGTCGGAGACATGCACAAAGAAAAACAAATGAAGAGCATATTGCTTTGATACCACTGATCTAGATTTAGGAGAGGAACGAATTGTAAATTCTAACCTTGTACAATATCTACTGGAAACTGATATTCAGAAAAGAACAGAAAAGATACAATGGCAAATACAAACATTACACAGAGATTTTTCACCTGGAAACCCAAACTGGGAAAACCAGCATATATTATATTGATACACATTGTGTTACATTGTTTACAATACAATATACATATAGGAGCCAGTGGCATCCAAAACCCTAACCCAATGACCTGGATTAGTCCAAAACCCTAATTCCTTAACCGGAAATAGAAAACCATTGGCAAAAACCATGTGCTGAAAACCACCTAATATCATGTGGTCCCGGAAATATGTCGGCCTGGCGATAATATGTCGGCCCGAAACCGGCGAAAATATGTCGGCCCAAAAAAAAAATTTCGGGGGCGCTGCCCCCGAACCCCTGCACCCCCCTACATGCCCGGCACAGGCGCTCAGGCACTACTACTCGTGCAAAGAATATAACACATACCCAACATTCTCCCACTTGTTGTTTTCTTTGCACACAAGGGGTTACAGGGTTACATAGTCAACAATCCAAGGAAACAATGCCCATGGATCCTCTACACCAAGAGAACTTCTCAGTGCTCACAGATTTTGTTAATGAATCTGCAACATTCTTCAAAGTATCTACCTTCATCAGTGATACTTTCTTTTCTTCAATCATGTCTCTCACAAAGTGAT
>ML789181.1:10468-32947 GCA_009831015.1 Picea engelmannii
TAATTTCTCCATTAACTTTATTATTTAAATAATTTATTTTGTATTCACTTTGACTTATAGTAAACTCATCACTTCACTTTATTATTTACCTTCTAAAATCTCTTAAACCACTTTGACTACTTTGACCTTTTGGGGCTTCTAGATGACTCATGAGGGTTCTCCAACTTCACATGGTCATAAATCTCTAACCGTGAGGATTTATGTGACAGTCTACATACCACTGGAAATGGCATGACTTGTACTATCCATATAGAATAGTCTTGTCTGAAAACATATCAAAACTCATACCATTATCCATCAAACAAACTTGGGTCCATTATCCAAACCTGGGTTCTCTAACTTCTCATGGCCATAACTCTCTAACCGTGAGGAGTTGTGTGGTGTTCCACATACCACCAGAAATGGAATGACATGTATTATCCATCTAGAATAGTCTTACCTTCAAATATATTAAAATCCATACCATTATACATGAAACAACCTTGGTTTCATTACCCAAACCTTTGTGCTACCGAAATTTCTCCAAGGGTCGACATCAATCACTAAGGGTTACATCAATATACAATATCACTCTCCAATGGTTGACATCAATGACAACCAAAAATCCATACCAACTGTCCATCAACCTAAGCCAACTGTCTGACAGACAAGTGACAAGAATCACTATAAATAAGAGATGATCTAGCTCATTTGTACACACTCACCTCACTCACTCTCTCAAGTGTAGTGCAAGTTTGGAGCTGCAATTGCAGAAATGGAAGGTGGATCTTCTGGGTGATTCTTGGTTTCTCTCTCTAGCGCCATCTAGCCTAAGATGTGTGGCCTCCCTTCTAGTATCTCTTGGTGGTGTTTGTGGTGATGTTTCTTGGTGGTATTCTTGGTAAATGCAACTGCAACTGTTGCAGTTGAGTATTGTTTTTGTTCTATGGCTTTGGGACTTTCTATTTGGTGATCTATCTTTGGAGAAAGATGTGCACTCTTGGTTATATGTTGGTTCTAGTGTTGCTTTCGGAATCATTCTATCTAGAAAAGGTTATGTTGCTCGGGGGTGGTTGTGTTCCTATGGTTGGGTGACAATATTGTGATATTGTCTATGGTAAAATGAACACATCGAATATTTTAACAGGTTATGGGCCCACACTACCTTCAGAACAATCTAACCACTGGAAGGTAGAGTGGGAGTTATTTTTCAAGCTCGTTGTAGCACCAATTGTAGTTGCAACCAAGGTTTTTGATTTTGCAACTGCAATAAACCCTAATCCAACTCTTTGGGCACCTTAAATGAAGTGTTGAACCTAATTTCGTGATATTCTAGTGCACCCTAGCCTAGCGCACCCTCTAGTGTCCTCAACCAGAAAAAAACGTCAAGTTTGATTTTTTGGTCAAAGTCAAAGTCAAAGGTTGACTTTTGTTCAAAATTGATTTTTTGGTCAAATTTGAAATTTCAGGGTTTATAGCTTGTTATAATCATTGAACCTTGTTTATTCTGTTTCTAACCTCTTCTTTTCAAGATGGTGTCTAGTTTCAGATTAGAAGACAAGTTGAACGATGTTGCAAATTTCAAAGGTATGCACTTGTATATGTTTTTCATGTTATATCATCTAGCAAAGCATGAGTGTGTTTTGCAGGGAATGTACAAGAGACCTTGTCCAAGCAATGATCTTGGATTCAGAACATTCAGAGGAACAAGCAGTTGAGGCTCCAGGTTCCAGGTTTGATTGATCAAATTTTTAAGTTTCAATTTGCACATATCAAGTTTGATAGTTACTATAATACAAGTAAACATTATAGTTGTGACAACAATATTTGAATGGTTCTATTACTGTTAGGTATACTTGGTTGCATTTATGTACTATTGATATAGATGCCTATTTCACTTGTTTCTAAAATGAACTAACTTCTCCTCTAGGAGATTTTTTTTGCTCCCGGGCAGGGCACCTTGGTAACTCTATGATGACTACCATCCTTGTTACCATATATATGTTCTTATGAATATGCTATTGGAAATACTTTTTCTCTTGTTGTTCTTGTTCCAGGAAAGTCATAGGTGATAGCTCTGAGAAGGAGCTACAGTGACAGTTGCAAACATGGAGCAGATGACTCCATCAAGTGGTGAGGCAGGTGATCTCACCAAGTACCAATTCTAATGGAAGGATGGAAAGCAAAAAGAGTTTTGGACATCGTTCACTCAGATATGTGTGGACCAATGTCTAAGCGGAAGATAAATATATTGAGGTTCGATAATGGAGGAGAATACACCTCCAAGAAGCTCATTTCATTTTGTAAAGCAGCTGGGATTATTAGGGAGTTAATCATCCCACGCGATCCTCAACATAATGGTGTGGCATAAAGAAAGAATCATTCCATTGAAGAATTTGTTAAGGAAATGATGAATGACCAGAATCTATCCATGTTTCTATGGGGATAAGTAGTTATGGCAGTTGTATGTGTTCAGAATAGAATTCCTCGTCGTATATTGAAGAACATGACTTTAGAAGAAGATTTCTCCATAAAAGAAACCAAGTGTTGGACACTTGAGGATCTTTGGTTGTCAGTCAAGAAGAAAGAATGGAAAGAAGCTATGATGGAAGAATATCAATCCATCATGAAAAATGATGTATTGTAAATTGTGCCTAGATCTGAAGAAAAGTTTGTAGTCACTTCAAAATGGGTTTACAAGATAAAGCATGCAGTAAATGGGAGTATCAATAAATACAAGGAGAGATTTGTGGCTAGAGGGTTCTCCCAGCAAGATGGAGAAGACTATGATGAGACATTTTCTCCAGTTTCCAAATACACCTATATTAGAGAAATCATATCTCTTGCAGCATCCATGGGTTGGAGTTTACATTAGATGGATGTAAAGACCGTTTTTCTCAATGGCGTAATTAAGGAAGAAGTATACATAGAGAAACCTCAAGGTTTTGAGGTACACCTGAGAGATACACATGTATGCAAATTAAAGAAGGTCTTGTATGGACTCAAGCAAGCTTCAAGAGCTTGGTATGCACGAATTGACAATTACTTGACGAGACTTGGATTTTCCAAGAGCTATGTTGATCCATATCCTTATTACAAGGTTGTGATTGATACATCTGTGATACGGCTACTATATGTTGAGGATTTGTTTTCGATAGGTGCAAAGCCTCTCATTATTCGGTTTGAGAATGAGCTAGTCTCTGAATTTGATATGAAGGATCTTGGTCTCATGCATTATTATTTGGAACTAGAAGTATGTCAGAAGCGTGGTGAAATCTTCCTAGGGTAAGGGAAGTATGTTGTAAATATCCTTCAGAAGTTTGGGATGATGGATTACAAATCCATGACAACTCCCATGGTGACAGATCTGAGGAAGTTGAGAGACTCTGATTATGATCCAGTAGACTCGTCCCTGTACCAGAAGTTGATTGGCTCTTTGATGTATTTGGTGAATACTCAGTCAAACATTTGCTTTGATGTGAATATGTTGAGCCAGTTCTAGGTGGAACCTAGACATGAGCATTGGATAGTTGCAAAGCATATTTTGAGATATCTTTGTGGGACACTAAACTATGATTTGAGATATGCCTCAAATAGTGATGTACAACTGCATGGATTTACTAATTCAGATTGGGAAGGGAGTGCATGTGACAGAAAGAGTGCTTCTGGTATATGTTTTAGTTTGGGCTCTGTTGTGATATCATGGGCTATCAGGAAACAAAGGTTTGTTGCACTCAACATTGCATAAGCAGAGTATATTGCAGCTTGTGATGCTTTTAAGGAAGCAGTATGGCTTTGTAAGTTGGTTTATGGACTATTTGATCAGGTGTTGGATTCGACTATGATACATTGTGATAAACATATTGTTGGCATGTATCGTGCTAGTACAGCTTAGATATGATGCTTCAACGTCATGCTAGTATAGCTTAGATATGATATAGATGTCTTGAGATGCATCATGCCAGTACATCTTAGATATGATGCATTGGCATCATGCTAGTACAGCTTAGAGACGATGCTTATTCCCGAGTCACATCATGCTAGATATGATCATGATAGTACAACTTAGATATGATGCAGAGAATCATGCTAGTGTAGATTAGATATGATCATACAACTTAGAGATGATACAGATGACTTGTATCATGCTATGTATTATCATGCTAGTACAGCTTAGATATGATGCATAGCATCATGCTAGTACATATTAGATATGATGCAAAGCATCATGCTAGTACAGCTTAGATATTATCATACAACTTGGAGATGATGCATAGGAATTGATCTACATCATGCTAGTATAGCTTAGATATGATTCCTTCACATCATGTTAGTACGGATTAGAGATGATGTAGATGATACTCCACATCATGTCAGTACAACTTAGATATGATGCATTGCAGATACCTTCCTTGGTTGAAAGGGAGGAGATGACTTCCTCGATTGGGAGGGAGTGTTGATATATGGCATCATGGATAGTCAGTGTGTTGGTGGACATACATTCTCCAGGCAGGAGAATGGTTCGGGCAGAACATATTGTTGGTGGACTGACGTTCTCCCTCTAAAGAATGGTCCAAGTTGACAAATTGTCGACGTATCATGGACTGGTATTTTCCTAAGGCATAGATTATAGCCCAATTAGGAAAATGGTCCAATACCAATATTCTTCTAAGGCACAATTATTGGCCCTATCAGGTTGAATAGTCTGCCCCCTAAGGTCATGATGTCTCGATTAGGGTGGTTGATACGAGACAGATATTTTCTAAGTCATATGGGTATAGATTGATCTCTATGGTACATATGACCCGATTAGAAAATAGTCTGAGACTGACATTCATGTATGAATGGTCTATGTATCCCATGGCGTGGATTTCATCATCTAGGAGGACTAACATTCTTCTAGGACATATGTCTGTATTAGAAGAACGGTCCTTGTATCCCATTGCGGGGCTTTCAGTATCTGTTGGGACAACTATTCTTCTAGGATGTATGTCCAAATTAGAAGAATGGTCCTTGTATCACTTTGTTGAGTGGGTGACTCATGCAAGACACTCTGTTGAGTGTGGTGAGTTCAGCATCAGGCTCGATTACTCAGATGGAGTATGCCCTTAAGAGATGATGCAGACAATGATATGATTTGATGTTAGGACATTGTTGTATTGCATGGTGATATCTTGTTGCAGTGGAGACTGTGTCTCTGGACAGTATCTATGTACTATTGTTTCGCTGGTAGTGATTGTATGTCACTAGATAGTAGTTGTGCGCTACTAGGAGTGGTTGTGTACCAATGGATAGCAGTTGTGTACTACTTTAGATCGACATTGTTGTGATCTATTGGATGGCATTGTAGTAACTATGTACTACTACCTGATTTCCATGGAGACTACCAGTAGTGTTGAAAGTGTTTCCTAAGATGGTGTGCCAACTAGTAGTGTTGGAGGTGATTTCCAGCTAGATGGACAATGATGATGATTCTTGTGACTTGATCTTCATGATCATGAGATAGCATGTGTGGCTATGATGATGCTACTTGTAGAATGGTCTACAAAACTATGTGATCCTTTCCCATACCATGTGAAATGGATGGATGTGTTTGAGACCATTACAGTTAATACATCCCTAACTAGGAGGGAGTGTTGATATTATGGTAGCTTCGGGAGGTATTAACCTCCATGTGTAACCTTTGGCTAGAACAGAATATTCTAGAAGCAAGAGAAACCCTAAATAGATGTGTAAAAACCCTAGAAAACAAGTTGGCTCAGTAAAAGAATTAATATTAAAGTATTATCTTCTAAAAGGACAAGTCGTCCCAGACAAGTGACAAGAACCATTATAAATAAGAGATGATCTATCTCATTTGTACACACTCACCTCACTCACTCTCTCAAGTGTAGTGCAAGTTTGCAGTTGCAACTGCAGGAATGGAAGGTGGATCTTCTAGGTGATTCTTGGTCTCTCTCTCTAGCGCTAACTAGCCTAAGATGTGCGGCCTACCTTCTAGTATCTCTTGGTGGTGTTCTTGGTGATGTTTCTAAGTGGTATTCTTGGTAACTGCAATTGTTGCACCTGAGTATTTTTCTTGTTCTGTGGCTTTGGGGCTTTCTGTTTGGTGAGCTATCTTTGGAGAAAGATGTGCTCTCTTGGCTATCTGTTGGTTCTAGTGTTTCTTTTGGAATCATTCTATCTAGAAAAGGTTATGGTGCTCGAGGGTGGATTTCTATCTATGGTTGGGTGACAATATTGTGATATTGTCTATGGTAAAACGAGCACGTTGAATATTTTAACACACATGACATTCTGAAGAGAATTCTTCGAAGATTTCAATGACAATATAGATAGCATAGTGTATTTTGAAGATAAATCAAGTCTCAAACCTTCAAGAACGGGCACCAATAGGCTTAATTTGTCTCTTTATTAGGTTGGGGCGCACTGCGTAGCGTCAGCGAGCAGAAATCGCCATGCCTACGCCTTTTACCATCCTCTCCCTGGCCCGAAGCTTCCTTTCCTCTCTTCCCCCCCGCAAGCAACCCATTTGCTCAGCTTTGATATTGATTTCCATTCATGCTTCGCCTTCATTTTCTCGCTCACTAGGTAGGTGGGGTCCACAAGTGGCGATATAACGCATAGAGAATTTCCTCTCCTTTTAGTCGAGCCTGCTTGCGCATCCTAGAGAACTTTTCCATGACATCAAACACATAGTGGAAGCATATTTGGATGATTTACCTACCCATTATAAGATACCGAAGGATCATCCTTCTCATTTGCGGGTTATTTTTGTTTGATGTCGCTACTACAATATTCACTTGAATCCACACAAATGTATTTTTTTTGTGGAATCCAGACACAAAATCCCAGTAAACTCCCCCCTTCAAATTCGTTCACTCAAAACTTTGACCAAAATATCCCTGTAGGATGCAGATGTTTTCAAATCCTCATAATGAGCTCGATTTTGTCCTCTAAAAGTTTTATCCGGTGTTTCAAAATATAGAGGTTCAATAAAATCATACAAATCTACATCAAGCAACCCAAAGAGATAGAATTATATGGGCATGGATGTACAGCTAAATGTATACAACTTTTTATGGCAATCTCAATACAAAGGTTGTCGATAAGGATATAATCTCGTATTTGAATAAGATATTATCCCTCTTTTCTTTCCCTCATAGACGTATATAAGAAAATAGGTAAGTATGAGTGTCAGTTCCTTACCAATCAGTTTCTTCCCAATCCAATTTTCTATGCGAGTGTCGCTTCGTTCGCTCCTCTGCGGTTCTCCCCCCATATTACAGAATTTCATGCACTTCAAATAAAAAATCCCAATCCCCCCCTCCTACTTCTGAGAAATGCTTAGAACTAGGTTTTATAGAGGGAGGGATAAAGAGTTATGTATATTTTTGAGTGGCCTGATCTGGAAGTCGTTAATCAGCATTGAGTGCATTCAATGTCTAGAATATTAAGCCTTAGGTGAATCAACCGTAATTTGTGAGGAATCATTGGTAGTAATACTCGCATAGGGGGACGTGTTTTCGCCACATAAATTAGGTGTTTTATTCTGACCTTCTTCTATTTGTTGGTGAATCTTTGATCAAATTAACCCCACTTTTCCCTATGACTCCCATTATTAGCTTAGGTTTAATGGTTGGTGTATTATAGTATAGTATGATCATGTGGTTAGTGTAGAGTGATTACACCCCTCTTCTTTCGATTTCATGTTCTTTTCATTACAAAAAGGATACCCAGAATCTTGTTCCAATTCACGGAGACATCCCTTATGATTTCTCTCTTGATGAATGTCTGGACTCGCAGAATTTCTTCTACATAGTGTGATCTATCTTCTTGAGCCATAAAAGAACTTGTCTCTTGTGCACATCCGACAGCAAGATCACTCTATCCATATCTTCGGAGGAAAAATTGAAATAAGGAAGGCCTTTGACAACATAGTTGTCATGATCGAGGTGGAAGAAGGAACATTGTTTAAACTGAAAGGGACATTTGCCCATGCACAGAATGATGCATACCTATCTCATCATGGTGAAGGCACAATTCCATCTAGTCTTTTGTGGCATGCTATATTTGGTCATATTAATTATGGGAGTCTTTTACCTATTATTCCTAGGAACCTGAAGGAATGCGATGCTTGTATCCTTGCAAAGTATAGAAAACAATCATTTCATGATTCTACTTCTAGAGCATGTAGAAAACTTGAACTAATACATTCTTATTTGTGTGGCCCTATGCATATTCCTTCTGCAAATGGAAATAAATATATCACGTCTTTTACTAATGATTACACCAAGATGTGTTGGGTGTACTTGTTGAAAGAAAATTCGCAAACTTTTAAAAAATTTCATGTATGGATTCAAAATGAAGCTTAATCTCATATTGTCTCTCTTCGCACTGATAATGGAAGAGAATATACATCTAATGATTTTGAAAACTATTTACACCAACATGGAAATAAAAATAAAACCATAGTTCCATACAATCCTCAACATACTGGTGTAGATGAAAGAATGAACAAGACTCTCCTAAATATGGTTCGTTCCATGATATTTTTCCAGAATGTAAAATTGATGTTTTGGGATGATGTTGTTCTATGTGCAGTTTATGTGAAAAACAAGTGTCCATCTCAGGGCCTTTGGTTCCACCTATTATGTCTTTATTTCTGAGTAAAAAACCAAGCTTGATGCAAGGAGTCAAAAGTACATCTTCTTGGGGTACTAAAATACCACCAAGGGATATTGTCTTTACGATGAGGAAAACAAGAAATTCATTCTCTCCAGAGATATAATCTTTCTTGAATCCTCCAAGAATGACAACATAGTTGATAGGTAGCTTGATCATGTGGAAAAATTCACTAGTGTAAATATATATCATGAATTTGATGATGAGATTCCACATCTTGAAGGGGGTATCCCTATCTTGGTTCATTCTATGGAATCTCCTTTTTTATTTTGAAGCACCATCTCCTCCTCATGAAGAAGTTCCAACCAATTCATTAGAACTTGAAGTTCACTTTGATGATGTGATTAAGAGGGTTGAGGTTGAGTCTTGATGAGAAATCAACACCATCTCAATTAGTTGAGAAACCTGGACCATCTCAGAAAGGTCCACCAAAATGGCTCATAAAAACACTTGAAAGTGTTCATCTTGATTAGGTCAGAAAGAAAAGAACAAGAAGTTCCTCAACACAAGATGGAAGTGGTGTAGATAATTTAAATTTGGGTGATGTGGATGACATGGATGTTTCATATGATTGTGATTTGAATTTGTTTATTAACTTTGAACCAACTTCCTTTGAAGAAGCCACTTGTTTAATCTGTATGTTTAATTTGCATATTATAATTAAAACGTATAAAATATATATTATAATTAAAATGTATAAAATATATAGTTGAGGGAAACAATTATACAGACAGATTATCCTTGAAAATCAATCTCGAGAGAACCAACAAATAGTGGTTCACATCTCTTCATTAATTTGAGGATTACAATAGAGGGGGATACATTCATTCTTGAGTGTTCTTACTCTCCTTCCACTGTCTTTGAAACAATTTGCAGTGCTCTAGATTTTCCTCATGGCCATGGGCAAGCAATCACATCCTTTCACCCTTTTCAACTTGTAGGACAAACCTATACTGTCACTGTTATCTTTTCATCTTTTGCAATCTTCTCAAACCAAAACCATTTAGTTAAAATCTGGGACTTGTTGCTCCATATGAAAACGGACCTCTAATGTTCAAGTCTTCTTCTCCCATCTTCAAAACAATCTGTCGTTTGTGGGAAGATTCAGAATCTGTGTCGTTGTATTGCTAGCAGTGACGAATCTACTCAAACTTTCTTGTTCCAAACATGGATAGACCTCTATGTCCGGGCCTTTGTCCTGTCAACTTCGAACAATCTTCTTTATGCAACTTCTTCAACAGCAATGGATGAGCTTCTTCAACAACAAATTCATTTTCGCCAAGTTTCTTCTACATCACATGTTCTACATCTCCTCTATCCTTTTTAAAAACCTTCTTCCTAAAAGCCAAGGTATTGGAGGCCAAGAAAACAGTGCCCCAAGAGTACCCCTACCTTTGCTTCGATGTGGGACAATGTAGTTCTGCCATGGACAAGTAATCTTCTATCCATTCAACCTTTGGAGCAGTTCCTATATCTACTTGAATTTTCCTTACTCAAAAAATGCCTCCCCCTTTGATTTTGAGACCATCAATGCTTTAAAGATCATTTAATCATCTCCTTCATTTTCTCAGCTCTGATGGTCGTTCAATGGTCCACCGGTTTCTTCCTCTTTGAAAGAGATGCAAAACATTTTGTCTCCAAGAATGCCAAGAGATTCCCATATTTTCTAGCGAACACACCCCATTGTGTTTTCATCTTTTGAGGGACAAAACGGACAAATCTTAATTGCTAAAATTTGGTAGGCAAGTGGGGTTGGTTGCTAGTGTGTTGTTGTCAAAATCTCACCACCTGTAGATGGTACGATCAAGTTATGGCCAAATTACTTCTATAACCATTTCGCGTTTTTGAGGGGTAAACTTGTCCACTTATATAGCAACTACTGCACTTCTGTAGCAACAGCATTTTTGGGTTTTTATACATTTTTTTATTGCATTAAAGAGTTGTAGCAACTTGTAACATGGTCACTTTGCTCTTCTGCAACAACCATGAGCATCTTGCATTCGGGAAAAAAGGTAGCAACAGGCCTGCATTCTGAAGCATGCCTTCATTTTGCAGCATCTTCCCATGCAGTTTTGGTGACTTCTGTATATTTAACTCAACGCAAGGTTTTGGCATGAACACTGGATCAAAGCCCCAGATCTGTTTTAGATACGCCTCCATATTTTAGACTTTTGAGTCCTACAAAAGCTCTCTCGAACTTGGGCTTCTAATACCATCGGTTTTTTACAATCGCTCGATCTTAGATCTTAATATGATCCGAGTGTTCTCAATCTTGGCCTTAGTAGCGATAGGACTCCTCCCATCTTCAAACTTGGCTCTGATACCATATGATCCATAAACGATGGGCCTATGGCTCGTTTGTCTCACCGACACGGATACTAAAATGTGGAAATTTATTTGTAGATCCCTACATGTTATTTCACTATGCATAAATTGTGTTTAACTTGTTCATTGTAATTAAAATGGTGAAAATGCACCACTGCAGGAAACATTTATACATGTAGCAATAACATATAGATTACCCTAGAAACCCAATCTTCGGAGAACCTATGAATAATGGTTTCTGTCCTCTTCATTAATTTGAGGATTACAATGCAATGGGCTACACTCAATCTCAAGTGTTCTTACACTCCTTTCACTATCTTCAAGATAAATTATAGTGCTTTGTATTTGTCTTTGTGACCATGGGCAAGCAATGGCATCCTTTTGACTATTTCAGCTTGTAGGACAAACCTTGTTTTTACCGCTGTCTTTTGCAATCCTCTTGAACCAAAACCATTCGTTTAAGCTCTGGAACTAGTTGCTTCAGATGAAGATGGACTTCTAGTGTTCGGATCTTCTTCTCCCATCTTCAGAGCAATCCTTCATTTGTGGGAAAAATCAAAATCTTCACCCTTCCAATGCTAGCAGCGATAGCACTGCTCCGACTTGCTTATTGTAGACAAGGACAAACCTTTATGTTCAGGGCTTTGTCTTCTCATCTTCGGATGGTCTTCTTTCTGCAACTTCTTCAACAACATGGACTTCTTCAAAGCTTCTTGAGTAGCTTTAGTGACAAATTCTTCTTCGCTGAGTCTCTTCTACATCTCATGTTCTGCATCCCCTCTATCCTCTTTATAGAATCATTTTGCCCAAGCCCAAGGGACTGAAGGCCAAGAGAAAGGTGCCCAAAGACTACCCATGCCTCTACTTCATTGTGGGATGGTGTAGCTCCACGATGGAAAAGTATTCTTCTATCCATTTAGCGTTTGGAGTGCTTCCTATATCTACACAAATTATGTGTTCAGAAAATGCATTCTTCTCCTTCATTTCTACAACCATCAATCCTTTAAAAACCGTTCCTTTCCTTTTCTAAGCTTTGATGGTTGTTCACATCCCTCCTCCAATGTTTCTTCTTTCGTGGAAGAGATGCAAGACATTTTACCTCCAAGAATGCCTAGAGATTACCATCTATTTTCCAGACACAAATCCTACTGCTTTTCACCTTTAAGGGGATGAAACAGACGCATCTGACACTAAAATTTGGTGCACGTGGAGATGGTTGTCAATTTTCCGCTGTCAAAATTTCACCACCAACAAACACTATCCGACCAATTTATAGCCAAATTACTTCTAAAGCCGTTTTGTGTTTTTGAGGGGTAAACAAAGGAATCTGATGTTGGTTTTTGGTGGGCATGTATGCATATGTGTCAACACATCACAGTGCAAAATTCATCTTCATCTGACTTTGTATGCCCCCATTATGCCAAAAATACGAAACCAGTTTTTTAACTTCTCTGCTTCTATAGCAACCACTATGCTTCTATAGCAATTGTGTTTTTGAGCTTTTATGCATTTTTATTGCATCACAGCGACTTGTAGCATGTTCATTGCTCTTCTGCAGCGACTTGTAGCATGGTCACTTTGCTCTTTTGCAGCAACCATGAGCATCTTATGTTTGAGATAAACACGGCAATAGGCCTGCATTCCATGACATGACTTCAAGCTATAATGTCTTCCCATGCACTTTTGGTAACTTCTACGTATTTAACCCGGCGCAAGGTTTTGGCATAAAAACTAGATCCAAGCCCCGTATCCATTTCGAACCATGCCTCCCATTTTTAGGTTTTTTAGTCTGATCAATACAAAACCGATTTTTTCACTGGTGTGCTCTTCTGTTGCAACCAATGTGCTTCTGTGACAATCATGTTTTTGTGTTTTTATGTGTTTTTATCGCATTACAAGATCTACAACGCCTTGCAGCATGGTCACTTTGATATTCTACAACAACCATGAGCATCTTGCATTCAAGGTAAATACAACAAGGCTATTTTCCGTAACATCCCTTCGTTCTGCAACATCTTTCCATGTGCTTGTGATGACTTCTATGCATTTAACTCAACCCAAAGCTTTGGCATGAACAATGGATCCAAGCACCAAATCCATTTCAAGTCATATACCCACAAACTTTCAAATGACATTAACTCTAGACAAATGATATTTGTGCAATGCTAAAGTTTTATTATAAAATACACCAATATGTAACCAACCAAAGGCTAGTGTAGATATAAATAAAAACTTTTGACTTTATAAAAAATCACATTGACTCGTCAAACATGAGTTCCAACAAAGGGCCCACATTTAAGTACAACGGTTAAGATGAGTCTTGTTTATCTTGCCAAGTAACATAAACGTGTTCCATCATAAGGCCTCAACCACTTAGTCTTCCATGTAAGTGGATGGAAGAACACATCTTGGATGTCGTGGAGTGTTGGTTATGATTTAAGGCATTTTCACTTACATGTATCTTTCAGAGTTGAGGGCATCATAATGTAAATATTTCTAACCAATTCTAATAAAATCTTGTATATATCCCTAAGCCTTGTGATTAGCAACTTTTTCATTAGTACTAATCTATATCTCAATGTAATGCTGTCAATTTAGTTGTTTTTATTACAGATGAAGATTAGTGCAAGACTTTTTTCAATAATAATTATCCAGAACCTTACATTTGGCTACTAAAATGAAAGTTTTAAGTGCTACACAAGCAATTTAAGTTTGACCACGACGCTGGCCCTGAAAGTTACCTATTTGGTGGCATCTAGCAGCCGATAGTACATCCTAACATGGGAAAATTACCGTTTACCCCTGCAGGGTACCACCACTTTATTTGTTCAAAATAGTCGCTGCTATAGTCCATACTAACATGGACAACTTATCGTTTACCCCTGCAGGGGACCAAAACTTTATTTGTTCAAAATAGTCTAAACTGATCAAAGTTCAACACCATGCGTCCAAAGACAAGGCTGGTCTAAATAATAACTTGTAGTGCACGTCAACCTTTTAATAGGAACTTAACAACAAGAGTATCTGAAATGTCCAGTCTAAGTAATATCTTGTAATTCATGTCAACCCTTTTAATGCGAACTTAACCAAACAACAGAAGTGTGTGCTCAATCACAGCGCTTAGTCCATACCTTCCTGAAAATAAAACAGAAATTCATGGGGTATATATCCAGCTTCTATGATAACAGCAAACTATCCCTTGGACGGTGAATGCTATATGAACTTTGCCAGAGTAGGAGTACATCGGATCAATATTCACTGAAGCAAATTTATAATACCTTCGATATGTATTTAGCCAATTGTAATTTAAAATCCTCAAATGTGCCTTGAAACAATAAATAAATATTGCTGGAAGTAATGAATGCATTTGATTATCTTTTTAAATTCACATACTGTTATCTTTGAGACTGGCAATAAGGATCATGATTGCATCCTTATAATGTGATTAGATGCCAGTCAACAATATGTTGCTTTCATCCAGAAATCCTAACAATTTCAGAATGATAGCATAATGAATGTACTCTCTCACGTAAGTGCAACTTTTAGACACGATAAAATAACCCAAATTCGATTCTGAGTTGAAAATACCTGTAAATGGTGCATGGATTCAGGTTATCAAATGGGTGGAAATATTTATTTTTTCACTTTAGCAATATATGATATTTTTTATAAACTGAAATTACTTGTCAACCGCAGGACTCAGCTTGCTAGCACTTATGAATCTCAAAAATTCGATTCATAGTTAGTTTCAAAATTTACTTTGTAGACGGATGGAAACAGCTAGTCATTATTGGGATGAATATCAAAGATTTCCTGCAAACTATAGCAAAAGAGGTCATCTATATATATGATCCAATGTTTCAATCTCCTCAATCATCTTGAGAAAGTGACTGTTACTCTTCACCAGTGTACTCTGCAATAAGTTATTTGTGTCCGTTAGCTGCCAATGGCATTAAAATAGTCATAGTTTCCGTATTTCAATTTGAACACCATAAAAAGTAAATTTAATGTAATTCAAGAGCATGTGTCTGGCTCTAAGAAAACAATTCTGTGAAACTAATGAGTCCACTAGCTTGGGATCTACCTTTGACAACATCCATCTTTCTCAAACTCTGGAGGATTATCGAGAATTTAAGAGCCCAGCTCAAGGGATTTAGGAGAAGCTTGGTACCCATGAAATTCTTTGTCCTTCAATCTCCACTCCGGGTTAGAGACCCAATTTAGCACTAGTCTCAAAACATTGTGGTCTTATCAAAGTACACTCTCGGCAGGAAAAGTAGTTGCATATGTCAAGTGGACAGACTGTTTAAATACATATTAGCACTGAAAAAGGAAGTCTTCAATAGCAGAAATGGAGCTTTGATTCCTAGAGCAAACCATTCATAATACAGAGCCCGGATCGTTGCCTGGATGGGATGCACCATGAGAAATCCTTCTAACTTGCAGGTTTGACTGTAACCCGTCAGAAATCCTCATGGGACAAAACCCAGCATAGCCATCTAAAGACTTGCAACGAATATTCTCTACATTGGCACATTGAAGCATCTACTAAAATGCTTGAAAATGATACACCGATTCAACCTTGATACATATTGACATTGTAATTTGGACTCAATAAAATTTTGGCTTTTCAAAGATTGAATAAACAGTTTGACTCTTATCATCTCGGACCAGACAATTCAACTGCATGAAGATTATCTGTTGAGTCAACAATCCATTCTGAATTTCTGTGAGGAACAAGTTCAACTTCCTGGCTCCGCACAACTTCCACCTTTTGCCACTCCTCCCATCTCTCGGCTAAGCCATCCCCTTCCAACATCCGTACCACTTCAGACATCTTTGGTCTATCCATTGGTGACCCTTGTGTACAAAGTAATGCAACTTGAATAAGTTGTTCCACCTCTGCTTCAACATAATTGTTCTTAAGATCAGGATCAACTAGCATATCAAGCCTTCTCTCTTTCAATAGGCCTTTAACCTGTCAACAAACAACACGATATTATCTGTAAGCCCGATGCACTGAATCATTGAATTTGTTATAAAACCTCTGGGGATCAATCACAAAAAGCAGAAATATTGACATTATCCAGGCTCTAAAGATCTCAACTATCCATACACATTTCTCAAGACCGAATCATCATGAAAGTAAATTGTTGTAGAAACTCGCACAAATTGGGCTTGCATACCTAAATCTCACTGATGCTAAACTATAAATTGCACATATTTTCTACAAGTCTTAACATATACAAGGGGAAAAGATGTCCAAGGAAACCCACCACAGATATGATAAATACGGCAGTGTAAACACAACCTAATCAAATGCAGAAAAAAACAATTGATACACAACATATGTTTCACCATGTTTTGGCAATGGGAAGCAGGTTTTGGGGAAGGATGAAAGGTGCCTCCCAATTTCCAGTGGGCAGGGACACAAGAGATCTAAAACCATGAAAAATAAAAATGTTGAATAAACAGTAAATGAAGAAAATTGGACTCCAAAAACTTAAACATGCAGAATAAATTATAATTAAAAATCACATTAAACGATTCCACAATAAACATAATACAATTCATAATTCCATAAAATGATAAAAACAAATAGTCAATATGCAACGAATACCATTTAGCACTGTCAAAATTGTATATTAATGGGTACTTCTAGTTTTGTCAGCTTTAAAGGTTAATTATAAAAAAAAACAATTAACAAATGAGGAAAAAGGGATCAATTGCTAAGCAGATGACCCCAACTTCCAATTGCTTTCAATGAAGAGTGCTAAAACATTTATTTGATGAACTTCAAGAATTTAGGAATTTAGGCAACTCCACCAGGATGAACTCCAAAACTTCAAAACAATGGCTTCCAACATTAGAGTATAAACAATGATGAGGAGAATGAGCCTGCTGCTAGACCAATAGCCCCTATCCAGTTAGGAAATAATAAATTACTGTAATAACCTGTGACTTTGTTCAAGGTGTATCAAGAATCAGCTCCAGAAAGAACAGAAATCACCTTCGAATACACATTTGAAAAGTGGCTTGAAACGATTAGCTTCGACCATTTAGACAATATTCCTATTATTTGACCAAATATTGAGCAATTCCCTGGGATCCTCTACAGCACAGGGATCTTCACTATTGAGCATGATGACTAGTAGCAAGAATACAGCCTTAATTTTAATAACATTTGGATTTCCTGACAACTCTAATAGTAACGCCACTACTTACCTGCATTCCTCAATATCCCATCCTAGCAAATGTAATGAAATGCTAGATAAACCCTTTTTGCTTCTTTTGTTTTTGATTCAAACCACTTCAGACAGTCAGGTGTCCCTAGGGACAGTCAAGGAACATTTGTCTGTCCCCAGTAACCTTGGGAATGTCCTCCAAACGTCCCCAATTTACCAGAGGAACATCCCAGGGACAGGGAGGGGTATCCACTCCTTATATCCCCGGGAATGTCCTGTGTTCCCAGGAGATGCACCCTTCTGTCCTACCATCCCTAGGGGGAAGGGAAACACTAGCGACACATCCCCAGTGCAACTATGTATGGAACACAATCACTGTAACATTTAACATAGAAAGACTAAGGTATGACATGTTTCAAATACATTATTACATTCCCCTAAGACTGGAAACCTCTAAAGCATGTGAGGCATCTAACAGAAAAAGCTGAAGTGCAGAAATATTATCGACGTAATAATCAAATTTCAGATGCAACTTTTAAGGACACCAAATCATGTAAATTTCTTAACACATTTTGTAAGTTATGCCTCTGAATAAAGTGTCGTATAGAAACACTCGCAGAATCAAAACTTTTTAGAAACAAGATCATCAATAACATGTTTTTTTTCCTTTGTTTGAAACCTTCTATAATTATATGGTGAAAGTGCTAAACATTGCTAGGTAGGTGAACCTGTCGTATCTTTCCCATTATAATGATCGACAACTTCATATAGGTATATCATGTTGCCTGCTTTGCCATACCTCCCAACAAATAACAAGCTTTGCTGCCAGCAATTATGTTACAACAAAAAGCATATTATAAGCCACGAAGCATCAATGGAAGATGGCATCAAAATATATGCATGCCGATAGTGTCATGGTAGCTAGTCAGCCCCTCCATGTAGTTTGTGTAGATAGATAGATGAACAGATAAGCCAAAAATATTACTCCTCTAGAAGAACATAGATACAAGAGGAAGAAAATTGCACTAACGTCTGTGGGCAAAATTTCCAGGCAATGGAGATGTTGATTTTCATGATTAGTGCAATGAGATGCAATTGATGGGCAGCAACCAGTACAATGTCCGAGGTCAAAAACATAGCAGTGGCCTTCATTTTTAGGAAGATTTCCACATTTCCAGCTGGTTTTCCAATTACACTGTTCTCTGGCTTTACTGTGTAATTTGGATCTAAAGGTGGAATTTTTATGGGCTGCACTAGAAGAACATAGATACAAGAGGAAGAAAATTGCACTAACGTCTGTGGGCAAAATTTCCAGGCAACGGAGATGTTGATTTTCATGATTAGTGCAATGAGATGCAATTGATGGGCAGCAACCAGTACAATGTCCAAGGTCAAAAACATAGCAGTGGCCTTCATTTTTAGGATGATTTCCACATTTCCGGCTAGTTTTCCAATTACACTGTGCTCTGGCTTTACTGTGTAATTTGGATCTAAAGGTGGAATTTTTATGGGCTGCACTAGATCTGGAATTTTTACATGACCTATAACACAGTTTCTGTGGCTACCTGGGAATATTTGTAGTCTTAATGGAATTTCTCTGGCCTTACATAAAATTTGAAGTTAAGATGTGACCTACCAGTTTCAGAAAAGCCCAATTTGCAACAGCAACAAAGTAATGCCAACATGGAAAGATGATTCTAGATATGAATGATAATATTTCAGTTTTCTTCAGCCTTCTAGCATTAAACCTTTTAGGAAACAATGTGAGTACTCTTTCCCCTTTACTTTTTCTTTTTACTAGTATGGTTCATTTATGTGTCTAATTTCCATATCCTTGTGTCCAGCTGTAGACATCATCATCATCATGTGACAATTTTTATCAGTACCATTATGATTATCTAGCTTTGGCTTCTACCATGCATCATACTTCATCATGTGCCATAGTTGAATGTCCCTAGGGTGATTTATTAAATCCAGAATATATTGTGGGTATGGAAGATCATACTGATATCCCTGCTAATCACATGGACCACCTAGCTAGTCAAAATTGATGTGTATCTATTGCAATTGATATTTTCCAATAAGTTCATAGAGGCTCTACTCACAAGTATGCCAAAAATTGATATTATGATTTATTTGTTACTCCCATTTGCCACATAACAGGTAACATGAAATTCCAGCTAGGTTAAGTGTTCAGTCGTAGTTACTTTGAGCGGCAACCCTAATTGTTATGATAACACATAGTGACATAGTAAGGCATCAAAGAATCATCTGGTGCTCATGGTTATGTGGTGGAGTGTCGAGTCATGTCAATCTACTCACTGTTTGATTCATTAGTTATAAAAACATGGAGTTTGACCTATGGAGTAGGGTCTCCAGTCTCCACAAGGAGATTTGGATTCTAGCAACCAACCATTTTGCTTTCCTTGACAATGTGAGGTTCTACATTGTGCAGACAATACATTAGCTTAATGGTTATACCCACTGGGGTTGATTCAGTACATATATGTTGCATACTAACAAATTTTACGAGATTGCAAAATTTGTCCACTGCTCATCTCCAAAACAAGCCAAGCCAAGCCTTCTCATTTTAGCGTCACTCAGTTAAATGATAAATCTGGTCCAAATCACCAGAGCTTGACAAGTTTGCCCAATCTTGAGCAATTTACTCAGCAAGTTTGACTGTGTTTGAACTTTGACTAACATTTACCTATTTTAAGTTGTTTTTGAATTTTTAAATTTCCTGAAATTCACCTCGATTGTGCACATATTGTTCCTCATTAATGTAACTCTAGGCAATCCCGTCCACTCTTCCACTGGTATTATGGTACTCTTATGTGTAAGAAGGAAACTCATGTTAGCCTTGAGTTTTCCCAATTTGATTCAAACTCTTTCTCTTTGGCTTTGCCCAGTCGTTTCCCTAGTCCAGGTCATGTGACTAATGCTAACCCCCAAAATGTGTTGTGTTCTGGGTCTGCAGTAAAAAGCTTCTAATAATATAGTTTTTGATGTAGTGGCAATAAATCAAACTATAAGAATCATTCAATATTTGACAAACCATCTTTGTCTGCACCTTTTTCCAGAGTGACAGCTTTGAAAAGAAACCTTCCTGATAGGACATAGAACCACAGTCGCTGCATAAAAAACACGACTTGCTCAAAGATTTTGGTAGAATATTCCATTTACTTTTAATTGTATCCATCAAGTAGGGCATTATCCTCCTGTATAGTTTTTGGATTTGATAAAAGAAAACATGCAATTGAGAGGATTTCCTTCTTACAGCTCAAGAAGGAATGGCTCCATTTGTGATGCTACGGGTTCCCAAACTTTTGTCTGTCCAATCGTAACCAAACTAAGTCTTTCACTCAAACTGATGTTGGACCCTATAATCATCTTGGAGAGATTTATATTTGGTCAAAAAAGTCTCAAGTAGAATGTCCTTGATTTGGCATGTACTTGCACTAAGTGCTCAAGGAAAAGCAATGGCTCTGTCCTGCTCTTTTCATTCATGTGACATGGACGGGGTAGAGAGGGCCACTGGAAGCTTATATGTTGCAAGGGGTTGAATCCCATTACAAACCACAAAAGGTAATTGACTACTTGAGACATGACATGCTTTATTACAACTGCATTGGATGATGTGGAGGTATTTGTTCCACTCCCTACTGGAGGTATCCATTTGTCCTTGCTTAAGAACGATGTCTATGGCAAATTGGAAGGCATCTGTCTCTCTATTTAAATGCTTCCAAATGTCAGAGAATGAATTACAGATGCTGAGAAGATGGCATCTTTGGGCTGCTGGAAGGGGTCTTTGGGTCCGTTCCCCAATTGGTATAGTCTGACAAAATGGCATAAGCTGATTTAGAGGTTGACCAATAAAAGAATACTGTTAGAAGATTTGTGTACAGAAGTTAATGCCTCCAAAACATTTTCCCATGTTACATTAATGGGCATAGGTTCTTCTCTGAGTAATCTGACTTTCTCAGGATCTACATGTACCAAAAAATGATTAAATATCCAAAAGAGCCGGTGTTGGCTCAAAAAATACGTTTTGAGTTTTTCCTTGAGTTGGTGTTGTTGTACATGATCCAGAACATTTTGAAAATGTTGCAAATAATACTCTCATGTTAGGCTGCAAACCAAGATGTCATCAAGGTATACAATGATAAACTCCAATTTATGTCTGGAGATGTCATTGGTTATGCACATAAAAGTAGCAAGAGAATTAGTGAGCCCGAAGGGCATGACAAGCCATTCAAAGAGCAAACTTGGTCTAGGAAAGTCGTTTTCCAAACATCACTAGATTTAATGCGAACTTGAAGATGGCTATGTTGAATTCTGGGTTTGATAATGGCATCAAACAAGTTCATCTTAGACAAAATATCCCAAAGAGGAGTTCAAAGCAATATCTTTCAAACATTGCTATAGGTGTATGTATCTCTCAAACATTGCTAGAGGTGTATGATTCGGTTGCTCCAGCTACCCTATTTAGATCAGACCATTCAGGAGGTAAAAGCTATTACCTATCTTCCCGTTGAGTATTAAAAGTATCTGTGCAATACCAATAGCATGGAACTTTTCAGAATGTGTGAGGAAGCTTTGGCCCAAAATATTTAGGGGCAGAAACTAATGCAAGGATCATCAAACTCATCCTCAAAGGTTCTCATCGGGATATACCGTAGGTGGTCAGTCTCCTATAACACTGTTGAATCTGCTTATGAAATTTATAGCTAAGGTAATGACAAAAAGGCTAGAAAGGGTTGCTACCAGATGGTTGGCACAAAACTGTTTGGATTTGTCAAAGGCAGAGTCATCTTTAATTTCTACTTGGGAAACAATTGAATGGGCCAAGGAATCAAGGCACAAAGCTCCTTTCTTGAAGATTGATTGACAAAGAGTACGACAAAATTGAGTGGGATATTTTCTCTTGACATCCTTGATTGGTTGGATGTTGGTACAAGATTTAGGTTGCTGTCAAAACTTCTTATCAAGGCTCTGGTTAAAGTTCAAGTCAACAGTTAGCTTTCATATTTAATTCAACTTCCAAGACCAATTTGTCAAGGTTATCCTATAACACTCTTACTTTATACAATTGCAACAAAACGCCCTTGGGTTTTTCAAGGAACTACTTCTGATATTACATAAAAAAAATGTGCACAAAGGAGAAAATTGTACAACAAATCATCTCTGCCTTTATTGAGGTTATGGATGCAACAAGGTCAGAGTAAGCCAAAATTGATATATCTTTTGCATCTCCTACAAGTAACCTTTAGCAGTGACTTGCAAACGTACCTCATCTGAATAC
>ML789181.1:42696-95053 GCA_009831015.1 Picea engelmannii
TGACATTTCCAAATACGAAGGAGATTTAGGAGGTTTCAAACCCTAGATCTAGGGTTTTCATTGCCTACTTTGAGGAGTTGGTTATGGATTGCTACACTTGGAGGCTAGACGTTGGAACTTTGACATATTTTATGCTCTCTTTGATAGACACATACTGCTGAAGAATTGTACATGTGGCTTGACCACCTTGTTATTTTATGTATTGTTGGTTAGTAGTTGGAGGATATTGTTTCTTTACTCCTCCCTAGGCTAGATCTAGGGTTTTGACCTTAGATATTGTTATTTTTTTCTAGATGAAGATGGAGCTCAAACCTATATAACGCTTTGCTCTCTTCATATTTCTCATGGCTGGATTTTTGGAGTTTCCCCTCCTTGGAGCTTAATGGATACATCTTTCTTGGAGCATATGTGACATTTAAGCATTTTCCCCTATCAGTGTGTGGCTTATGGTTCTAATGCTTCTAAATTGTTGCTTAGGTGGTAAAGATTGCTAGAACTTGTTTAGTAGGGCCAAGAGAAGGGTATTATCTACCCCATTGGACAGATTTTAAGATAGGAGTCTCTCCCTCTTCAATCCTTTGTTGTCTTATGCATGGTGGTATTTTGTTGTCTTATGCATGGTGGTATTTTATTGTATCTAGCATCTTGTTGAGTGGGTGCTAGAATAATACTCCATTGTGTAGGGCATACCCTAAAGGCATAGTTTTGATGTGGCACTTTCCAGACCCTCCTAGCATTTCTTCACTTCCATTTTCAACAATGTTAAGTTCTTCTTGTGGCATTCATATGTAGCCCTTGTAGTCTTAACCCTTTGATAAGCTTTCCCTCTTGGATCGGCCTCTTGACTCCATTTGTCTTGTTGGATTGGCACTAATCTCTTGATCCCTCCATCACTCTTTTACTTCTTTAAATCTATAGAAACATTGTTTTACTAGAGCTATCTCTTCACATCACCTTTGAGCTTCATAGAATATAGCTTTAGTAATCTTAATTGCTAGGGATGCCCCCCTTGAGTTGGAGAAGAATCAACCCAAACTAAAAGGATAGGTCGCTTAGGTGACAGTGGTGACCATCCTAGTAGTTCCCCCTTGGAGTGCACCTTGTGAATTAGGGTTGTTATCATTAAGTGCAAGTTGGACACATAACACAACCACAACGAACTTCATATGGAGAAAGTAGAATTTCATATCCAACTTGAAATTCAACAGACTTAACTGTTTTAGGATTTTAGGGTTGGCATAATTGTAGCATTTCCACTGGATTCTATCATGTATGATGGTACAAGATTGGAATTAGTCGAGATCACCAAGTTGTGGGTTTTTACATCATGTAATCATCTACAAGAGTTAATATAAACATGGGTTTCCTTCTAAAATGTCGTTTATGTGTATCATTCTTATTTTCTTACTTATTTTCTCGCAAGATAATGTGTTAATTAAAAAAACACTATATATCTATAATTTTTGTATTTTTTATATATAACATTTCCACCACATACCCATTTGGGGGGGGGGTCATGTTTCTAAGCGTTCCCATTTCGAAAACTTGTACACATTTCCACGTTTCACGCAACTTAGATTTGATCCAAATAACTACATAAATTTTATGATTGGGCACACCTTTGCCAAGCTTTATGCTATGGTCTTTAACCTGGCTTTTGGAGCACTTGGAAAGAAACAGAGTCAAAGCTAAGAGGCACGTAGGTTTCACAATTGACCACATATTTATGCTTTGTGTTATTATTGAGAAGGGCAGAAAATGTTCATCCCAAACTTTTTGTTGCTTTGTAGACTTCCATAATGCTTTTGGTTATTCCAACGGAATCATTGTTCCAAGGATTGCATGATATTGGCAATTGGCATCTTCACGGCTCTCATTGTAACTATTATAAGGCTCCACAACACATTTATAGGTCAGCTCCACACATCTCATTGACTTGTTGACCCCATTAGGAGATACATTGGGGTCAAACAAGGGTGTCCTCCCCTCACCGACTTAATTTGAAATCTACATTTCATGAGTTGGAGGCACAACTCAAGGAGCACACACATGTTGACAACAATGGCCTTTTACACCATGTCTTGATTGCACTACTCCTATTTCTAAATGGTGTGGTCCTTTTGGCCTCCTCCCAAAAAATCCTACAAAGGCAGCTTGATACCCTCCCCAATTTTTGCAATAGTAGATAGTCGATAATGAACCTTAGCAAAATTGAGGTTATGATATCTAGTATTTCAAAGAACACTTTCTTAGACTTCTACTTCTAATCACAACAACATACACTTACTAGGGGTCATGATCATAGGTCCTAGATTCAACCTATGACTCGCTTCCCAACCACAACTCAACAAGGGTATGGGTCTCTCTTCGTACTTGAACACATGTGTTTCCATATGTACTTTCTGAGCCCTCAAAGATGCAACTCTTTGACAAGACCATCAAACCCACTATACTTTTTGGCATCAAGGAATGGGAGCCTAATCTACCACTTGTTGATTGGGATCATGTAGAAATGAAATGAAATTATTAATTTCCATTTATCACCAAATAAGTCAAAGGGACTATAAAGTACAATATATAAAAATAGCAATAAGGGGAGTGCAAGAGTCAATTCCAAAAAGTGCAATAGAAAATCTAAAGCTAAGAGAAAAAGAAGAAAAAGAAAGTTGTATATATCAAGTAGGGATAACAATAGGTACAAACACAAGTAGAAGATAGGTTGTATGAGATAGGGATCAATCACTTTCATCATTGAATTCGGGATTGGAAATGCCACCCCAAGAGCACGTCTGATAATGTCCTTAGGAGAGTGGCCTAGACTAAAGCACACCTAGGGAGTGATTTGCGGCAGCCTCTAAGTGTTATCACAAGGGGGGAAGACTAGAAATTAACGCTAAGGTTGGAACCCAAGGCAAAAATCCTCTGAGCATCTAAGGCCACAAGACCCCTAATAGTAGGGAAGAAGTTGGTGATCAAACCATGAATCTTAGAATCAGATGATATCACTAACAAGAAACTCTAGAGAGACTCTCTCCAACATGGCCTAGCTTGGAAGTTGAGGGCAAGTAGAGCACATTGAGGAACAATGCTTGATGGACTCGTGATGGTCAAACTGAGTAGTAGTTGTTAGGTGTTTATCCCTCTTAGTAGTTGTGACCAAATGGAAGGAAGTAATCTAAGTCACTGTCACAGGAGCACGTTGAAGCATGCAACGTCTGAAAGTGATTGCCTCCATGATAAAAAGAGCCAAGCGTATTGGGGTATTTGAAGAAGACAAAAAGTGAAACACTTGAATCCTTAAAGAGGCAATGGCAACTACAATGGATCTTGTAATAAAAAGGGCAACGAAAGACAAAGTACTCTTTTGTCTCCACCTCGCATAACAAGCATAACCTACAAATGCATTCTTCCCAGGGAAGATCTCCAAAACTCCACCCTCAACTAGTATGATCGCACCCTAAAATTGTTAAGAGAAATGCAAAACTCGTGCATCAAAGGGTTCTAGAGGTAGCTCCACTAAAAAATGTGGCCCTCATAGATCTATAGAAAGTGTTCAAAATAGAAATCCAATTTAAGACTAAGGAGTCTTACAATCCAAAACATTCAAGTGTAGCTCCTATGAATGTTGATCCCAATAGTTACATTAATCTTCTCTTTCAGAGGGTAGAAGATGGGAAAAAGGGAGATCATGTATGGGGGTAGGTAATCAATGGAAATGCCAATTGTCTCCAAAAAAGAGTGAGCCTTTGCAAACCAACAGAGTCACCTCCCTGATTTGTTCAAGGATGCTAACCTCTCAAAGAAGCAAAGTGCTAAGAAAGGGTATCTATCACAACCTAAGAGAGTCTCTACCATTCTCTATGACATGTGAAGAGAGGTAACAACCCTAAAAGCAATCTCAATTTGGAGGGGGAAGCAACAAGTATAGCCTAGATAATGTTCTAGAGGCGAGCTATTTGCAATGAATGAATCAATGAAGCATATTTGTCTAGAGTCTCTCCACGTTAGCCCACAATGTGTGACCTATGATAGGATCCTAAATCTCAAAATCATACAAGGTTGTAGGTTTGAGCAACAAGTCGACTAGCTTCATCTTCAATAGATATCCTAGAAATGAAGTTGCAAACACTATCTCTCAAGCACTGCTAAGGTAACATAGCCTTTGGAAATGCAAGGCTAAGAGGTAGGCTTCACACAGAAGATGTTACCAATAAATTTGACCCCCGTGTAAATTGTAATGATCTCACTCAATTGCCCTCTATATAAATAAAATGAAGGTTAGAGAGGGGCTCCTTGGTAGTGCCAATGGCCATAATCTTGGTTTTGCCAAGATTGACCACTAGCTACTAAAGGTCCCATAATTGATCACAGACATTAGTTGCCATTGTAAACCCCTCTGCAGAAGAGGCTAGCAAGACCACATCAACTTCAAACAAGAGGAGTAAAATCAAGACTTGGTGAAGAAGGCAACCACCATCTACATGTGTGTTCCCCTTGATGAAGTGCTCGAGTTCATCAATGTAAACCTCAAGAGGAGAGTGGACACCCCTGTTACACCCAAGGGTACCATGAATGTCTTCAAAAATACCATGTGATGTATGGATGCCACCAACAATTGTCTCATAAAGCCCTCATTACTTCCAAAATAAGGCCTTCAAGAGTTTCTCAAAGAGCAAATGTCTAGGCACCATGTCGAAGGCCTTTCGTAAGTCAAGAAAACAATGGATAAATTTCAAAGAACTCTATCAAGCCTCCTCAATAATGATAGAAGGGTGAAGATGTGGTCGATAATCAAATAACCTTTCCTAAGACCAACTTGTCCCATATCCATAAAACCTTGTCACTCAATCCAAACAAAGTGGTACATATCAATAGCCACATCATACAATTTGGCAAAGATGTGTCTGATCGTGATGGTTCTATAGTTTTTCAGGGCAAAGGCATCCACAAACTCATGGATAAGAAGAATGATGAGCTGATGCAAGAAAGCCCAAACAAGCATCATCATTAAAGAGAGTAGTAGAGGGGTACATTAGGGGTTCCAAGTCATACTGAAGAAATTCTGATTGGAAACCCCCCAAGTCAAAAGCTTTGCTAGTATAGAATTTTTTAATGGCCCTTCTAATAAGACCAAGGGTTACCATTTGTTCATGAGACAAGAGAGTGAAGAGGTTCGGGAAAGTGGACTGTGTATGGAAATAAACCTTGAGCAACCTCTCAAAGAATATGAGTTAGGAAATTGGATTCCAATGCAGTTGCAGGGAGAGTATAAGGCAAGGCAAAACTAACATAGGTGGGATCAAACTTGATCATAAGCCAAGGCATAGGAGTAATCAAACTTGATCATGATATGAAGTAATGAAGGGGGGGAGGCAAAGCGAGAAAAGGGTTCAGGGAGAGTAAAGGCTAAATAGGTGTGTCTAATAAAGGAAAATTGATCCCAAACTCAAAATTCACGAATAGATGGAATCGAGAAGAGGGGGCCCAAAACATAATCAACCACATTGTCACACCCTTTAAGTGGGAAACAATTGAAGCCTTAGAAAGCAAGAGATCTCATTCCAAATGTAGAGGTCGTTTTCCTTGCCCACTCCAAAAAGATGTCTCACATAGGCCATAATTGGACCAAGACTATCAATGGAGCACCTATAAGGTAATCTCTTAGGTCCAACTCAAGAAGTTGTATCTCGTCCTCTATGATATCATGGGTGGAGACTTGTTGAATCCCAGTATGAGCATTAATGTCACCCAAGAGAATCGCATCCTGAAGAAGAATACTTAGAGATCTCCTAATAAAGGTTGTGGTAGGAATCTTTATCCACACCAATAATAGTGTAATAATACTAGAGGAAAGTAGCAAACAACGAAAAATTTATCCTAGAGGAGATCCTCTTTTAATTTGAAGCCACATATATCTAAAATGCTCATAAAAAATGACTAGTCTCACTGAAGAGCGGAGACAATCTAGGATAAGACACACTATCGCAACATACTCACGAACTCCGTTTAAGCATCGTGCACTTTGTCTAGAGGTCGATGACAAAATTGTCCCCAGAGAGGGTAGATGTTCTCTCAAGGATGTCATGTGCCCCAATCTAAAACACTAAATCATGATCAACCATAACCTCACAAAAGGTACCTATGGAGGACCACACCTTAGCAATGTGATTCTAACAAGTAATAGCAATGGCCCCCAAGCTAATAGGGGCATGTAGAAGGTATCATGTGGAAAGGCATGTGTGGGCCCACTCTGTGGGAGGGTGGATCTCAAATCACCACCTAAAGATTCCAAATTATTGTCCATTTGTTCTCTTTCCTTCCTGCCACTACCTGTTGCTTCGACCCTCTTAAGCTCTTCAACCGACAATTGCATAAGATCTTTGTACAAGAAGACTTTGGTCAGGAAGGAGAAAAGCTTGCACTTCATCATAAAGGCTTGATAGAGAGTCCAATCTACCATATGCTTCAACATATATCCACTGCAAACGAACTATCCCGCAAGCCATTGTCCAAGTCAAGTTTGGCACCCACTCCTCGTGCCTTGAGATCATTCTCAAGCTTTTCTTTTGTCTTCACAAGATATGCACCATGGGTGATTCAACTGCAAAATAGGAAATATACCTCTTTTTGTCCCTTTGTACTTCAAAGGAGATTGCTTCTAGAAATCTCTTAAGGGTCCTTTGTTCTTCAGAGGATATTCCCTCTCCACAAACCACTAAGCACGAGGTAGTGTTGGGTTTCAAAGGAATCTTCACTCATTCATTGCATCAACATTTCTATTTAGGGCTTCCCTCGTTTTAGCCTTTAGGTATATCTTTGGACACCCCTAGCCACCTCCTCCTTCCTTAAGGGGAGATAAATAGGGTAGTTAAAGAAGAGCCTCTTCACTCATTCAATGCATCGACATTTCTATTGAGTGTCTCCCTCCTAGATATTCTCTAGATGCCCCTAGCCACCTCCTCCCTACAAAAGGGGAGATCAATAACGTGGCCAAAGACATATATCAACAATATATTAGAGTCACTTAGATCTTTCCCCCCAGTGTCTTGGCCCTTAGAAGGCCTTCTACTATGAGCAACTAAAGGACACCTCATTGTTTTCCCCAACTATATCCAGTATCAATGGCCACAAGGCCTCAGGATTCTACTCAACCAATGGAGAGTCTATCCTCACAAGCGATGGGTTGAGTTTGATCTTCATATCTTTTGGACAGGGAGGATTTGTCAATTGTGCCATCTACAAGAGATTGAGAGTGAGGAGGACTTCATCTTCAAGTGATCCATTTATTATGAGATCCAAAGGAGATATCATTGTCTATGTCCTGACTCTAAGGTGTCCCTTGCTACCTTCTTCTGTTATTCAAAACAAACGTGATTGACTCTCTAGATACCTGATGTGATTGCTCATAGAAAGCAAAGCTTACAAGATTTATCTAGACCCTAGCCCAAGAGGTTGATAACTTCCTCCCACGCAATCTTAGCGACTAGTGGTGCTAAGCATCATGAAAATCCTCCATCCTTAGACGCATGTGATAATAGGTCATAGCACACATCCTCATGTTGTGTTGATAGATAACCCACTTTCATGAGGCCACATAGATGTACCCACTAACAATGTAAACGTGTAGCCAAGTTGAGCAACCAAATGTACATCACTAGATTATTCTCTTCAACCTCATATG
This sequence comes from Picea engelmannii, assembly GCA_009831015.1. Lineage (NCBI taxonomy): Eukaryota > Viridiplantae > Streptophyta > Pinopsida > Pinales > Pinaceae > Picea > Picea engelmannii. The sequence continues at coordinate 50,378 of ML789181.1, forward strand.
TGAGAAGACCTTCCACTAATCACCCCCACAATCCTCTAATATCACCTAGTCTCTTAGCCTTGGGCTTTCCCTAAAGGGAATTATCAACATTTGTATTGGTATTCCATAATGATTGATGGAGATGAATATAGCATTGCTCCCTTCTCTCCATCTACCTCTATATCTAGTGTGGAGTAGAACTTTCTAGGGTTTATCTTCTTCTTGGTTCACCCCTTCTTACTAACTTTGCTTTCCTTTTTCACTTGTATCTCTTCATCTTTACTTTTAGCTTTAAGGAGTAGCCTTGGCAATTTCGCAGTTTGTATGTGACTCACTGTATTTTCTAGTCTTATTGACCTGCTCCTTTTCTCAGTTGTGGACATTAATAAAATCATCTTATCTAAATATGAGGTCAACATATATAAACATGGGTAACTAGTAACAACTTTTATGCCAACCCCGGATGGGGTGACACGTAGCACTCAAGTGCCACGTCCCATAAGGCCTGGCCAGGCCATAAATAAGGATGGTCGGCTCCCATCCCCTCGACATTAAGAATGGGAGTCAGCCATAACTGCAAGCCAGCAGCCATGGGACTTCTCCCTCGCGCAAACAGCCAGGCGGCCACCGAATTCAATGCTAGGGAGGCGATCATGGCAGTCGTCCCGTCACACCTTCCGGTTATTATCCACCTCTGCATTTACCTTTCTCATTTCATTTTTGGCCCGCACCATGCTCGCAGTGTAGAGCTTGGGAGCGGCCATTGCTGCATCCACTGTAATTTTCCATTACCTTCGTCCTAAAGATGTCCCGTGAGCGTGGAAAGTCGCGTCGCGGCCCAGCCTGGTACAGCATGGCTGCAAGGCAGAAACAGTTGCAAAAGCTTGAGAGAGCGCTCTCAATTGCTCGCACCCAGAAAGCTAAGCTTGCTCGCAAAGATGGCAGGGAAAGGATGGCCAAGCTTGCTCGCATAGATGGCAAGGAAAGGATGGTCTGGTCACCTCCAGCAGTTTTTGTGGAGGAGGTCATCCCGAAGGAGGCCATCTAGCTCCCTCCGAAGGATATGCTCTTCACAGTGCCAAATAATTGGCAGCCTCCAACCAGTTTCCCGGAGGACAAAACTCTGGTAGTTTCAGCGGCTCACCACAGTGCAGGCACCATGGACTCACATATGGGGGATTTCACTATTTGTTACATTGAGGAGGAACTCCCGGAGGAGTGCCTCCAAATGGCCCAGCATGACATAATCTCGGAGGGTCTCGCTCCTTTCACAGTCTCAGAGCACGAACCCGGGAGCACAAGGACGACAGCAGAAGGCGGGGCTGAGGAGTGGAGCGTGAAAACTGGACACCAAGATGGCACGAAGGAAGGAACGTGGGTTGCAACAAGCAAGGCAGAGGGTGGGCACACGTCGAAGGAGGGTGGCAAGGTCCTTGCGCCACCTCCTATTTCGATAACCTCGGATCAGTGGCGTGTCCCTTCGCCCTTCTTCCACTCGGAACAGCTCGAGTTGGTGTTTGATTTGAGACGCCAGATGGCCGACCAGGCCTACCATGGCACACTCATGAGACAACGCATAGACATGCTCTATGAGGCTTTCTCCAACGCGCCAGCAAAGCAAAGATGTCCGATGTGTGTGAGACTCTATGCCCTACCAGCTTGGAACGAAATGCCCAGTGAAGACCTCGACCATGAAGACCTCAACGGGTAATAGCGTGGCTAGACTTGCCTTCTGGTTTTTTGGTCAGATGCTTAGGCTCTGGTTGGGTGTTATGTCAGTTAAAACTCTTTTTTGTTTAGTTTCTTTTCAGTTTCAATTGTCATGGACAAATATGCAAATTATAGACCACCACTCGTCCCAGTTTCCTCCGGGCAGGGCAGGTGGCGGTCTGCCTCTTTTGAACATGTTATCCAGGGCTGCCAACTGTTCTGATTTCCCTTTTTTGGCGGAATAGCTGGCAGCCCAAGGACAGATGTATTTTTTTGTTTATGATATAATATAAAGGATCCACTCTCTCTTTTTACTTAAAAAAAAAAACAACTTTTATGCCAAAATATGCTACTAGATAAGAGCTTGTGTGGCAGATAAATAAAGTATAAATGTTGAACTGAAAGTGGAATGCTTTGTGTTTGTAGGGATTTAACAAGTCGGCTTTCTCAAAATTTGTAAGGATTGCATCCAATGCTATTTATGAAAATGCATTTGATAACAAATACTTGTTAGCATACTATTCTTATAGCAAGAATTGGGTCGTTACAAGAAGATAGAATGCATACAATAACCATTTCTCAAATGTATTGATAACAAAGTTTATTGTAACATATTGTTGTTGGAGTTAGGAATGATCTTAAAATTGTAAGTAGGTACAAAACAAAAAGATTATATTGATGTCCCTGGTTAGATAAAAATTGGCTCATGGAACTGTAAAAATACATTATAATAGTCCATCTCTATAGGGCATTGAGAGTACATGTCTATTGTCTCGTCTAAAAAATCAAAACTAAGAGCCTAATTAAGTAGAAATAAAAGCCTCTTACAAGATCAAACAAAAATACATGAATAACTAGTCAAAAAAATGTTGGTTCCAAGAACAAGGAAGTGATGGGCGCAATAATAAAAAAAGACCCAAAAAGGGAAAGGCCCTAAAATAAAGGTAAATGACAAGTAGAAATTGTCGTGCCACCCAACATCTCAATTGTATCCTCATCAAGAGGGTTGACCAATCTATCTCTCTAATTCCATCAAATGCAAGGTGAGACTGAGACCGTAGAAGTGTTTGTCCTAACATTCAACGCTAAGGAAGGAAGAAATTGGTGATATGTTGGTCCTAACTTGAGGTGCTCTATACCATGTGCGATAAAACTCCCTATCAATGTCATCCTTATGGCTAGGTCAACTATGCAATGGGGCTATCCAATGCATAGTGCATTGTCTAAATCATCTCTATGTTCTTCGATTATAATCGAGATATGCTTCTTACCTTGGGTTCCCATGAATAATATGGGAAAATAATTAATTAGTAGATACAATATCCAAAAGCATTATCTTCTGGTGATATAAATTTGTGTCAGTAAAGGGAAGCCTCCCTGATATAAAGTGCAAGGATCTCAAGTGAATATAGCAAGAAGGTTGAAAGGTAGTTGAGTTGATCCCTTAAAAGGCAACAGTGTCTCCCTCTAATCTCATGATAGACCAGGCATCAAAAGTTGAAGCGGCTCTCTGTTTCAAACTAAAGGGTGAATAATTTGCATGTCAAAAACTCCTACTATAAAATGATCCATTTCAATTTGAAGCTAGCGTGAGACCACTCTAGGATGGCCTAAAGGGTATATCAACCCATGGGATAGATGCATCCTTGTGTAGCTTTCATGGTATCATTATAATTATGGAATCATTGGAAGGACAAAAATAAATACTTTAATGGTTTCTAAAGTAGCCAAGATCCTCAAAAGAATATGCTAGAATATGTTGCTTTTGTGATGTTTGTCTTTTTGAGAAACAACAATTGATGGTATTATTTGTTCTATATGTTGGTTCCATGGATCTACATGTAACTCTATTCCCAAATATGACATGTGTTCGAAGCACTGTCCTAACTATATGTTTACCATTTCATACAACTTTCATTGACCAAGTCCAAGATACATTTTAGACTTCTTGCAAGCTCTTGCAGAGGATGGAATTGGATAGGTATTTGTTGCGGCCAGCATCTATAATATATGGATTTCACACTTAGTCCTCGTAATACACCAATCTTTAGCCGCTAACAGAGTATGTGTGATCTATAAGGAACTTCCTTGCACCCAACGCTCATCAAGTCACCGATGCTATCAGGGCCTCCATTCCTTGTGCTATGACTCGTGTTGGATTTCCCTCCTTGGGTCACTTCTATTTTGGTCACTGGTCTATGTGCATTATCATAGCTCTGCCACTCAATACTTGGCACTTTGGTAGGGCACTCACCCTATTAATTTCATCTCCTTTCCTTTCCCCTCATTGTTTTGCTCTTAAACATAGATCCACTAATTAAACCCACACATCCACTAGTTCAACCCTGCAACTCACACAACAGAGAGCAGTTTTGGGGCTAAAAACTTATGGATGTGCTGGAAACGTGCAGATCCTGATACAAATTTGCAGGTGGGGCCAAACAGGGATGAGACTCGGTCAACTGATCAGTCTAACATTCACCTAAGCCCCTGTACAACAGATTCTTTGCACACATTAGAGGAGAAATCAACATTGCAATTAATGTACTTTTTTTTGGTTAATGTAAACCCTAAGAAACCTTTTGATGTATACTCCTCATGTATAACTTGATCCCTGACATGAATTTTTGGATGCAGAGGGATTTCTTGGAGCAAATTTTGACATCCTGTTTAGTCAAGTATACTAATTCTCTAGTAGACAGAAGGCATGGCCCATGGTAGCTCCTAATACCTCCATTAGAGGCATTTCAAATGGACAATCGGAAGGAGAGAAATCTTTTGATTCTTCTAATGAAAATTAATCAATTCAGACAAGGGACAGATTGGGTGAAATGTGAGTTCTTCTGCAAAAACCCTGAAATGGAGGCAGACCGGAAAAGATACCCAAATGCAATAACAGAGGATTTTCTCTGAGAAAATGGGAAGATACCAGAATCAAAGACCAAGAAAGATGTGTTTGAGGTGGAGAGGCTGGCACCAATTAGGAAATTCTTTAGCATGTTCCCAAACCCAAAAAGGCTACAATCCTACATGCTTAGTTCAGTTCAAATTGAATGACAAAAGATAAAGGGAAATGTTCATAATATCAAAAGAGAATTGTTTTTGGCAGTGTTCATGTTGAGGAAGACAAAGCATTGTAGACGATGGGGTTGAAATTCAAGACGGGCAGCGATTTACCCAAGACAATAGACAAAAGAAAATAGATACTGCAGACAAAGAAGCTAACTAAACATCTTGTTCATTGATAACAAGTTCCATTGGTTGAAGATCAATTTCATTGGCATCTACCCTCTTATTTTGGTCTTGAAAGAAGTAAGCAGTTAGCGACTATTTAAGCTATTTCTTCTATATAATGGCTTTGTTTATTATTTCCATATACATTAACAGCATTAAATGAAAATATCAAAGAGAATAGATAGTGCTCAGAAAGCAGCCAACTACACATCCAGTTCATTGATTACTAGTTCCATTGGTTGAAGATCAATTGCAATGATCTTGGCACTTTCTTCTAATTTCCTGTTGACATCATGCACCAGTGATTCTTTTTAATAGCATGAGGATCTTTGGTTTTATTTTATTTTTTCTCAACTGCTGCTGCATATTGTGTGGGGGATGCCTTCAGTTGGTTATATCAACTGTTCCAATCCAGTGGAATAAAAGATATTTACTACTGCCAAGCGTAAAAAAAGCTAATATCGGTCAGTTATATCAACTATTGCAATCCAGTGGAATAAGAGATTTTTACTACTGTCAAGGGTGAAATTCTTTAATATCTAACAGAAACAATGACAAATTTATATACAAAATACTACTACATCACTGGCAAAATTAACTGTACTTTTCAACCAACCATCCAGTATACAACCCTCTCATTGGTGAGCACAGTGATTGGTCACCCATATGTCTCATCAATGAATGCATGTCATTTGGATCAACTACTTGCATACAGGAGAAAACCTTTCATTGTACAAGTGCATGTTGGTCGTCCAGGCTGATGAGAGTATTTGTAATTGTTTAACCACTTATCCAGTATACAACCCTCTCATTGGTAAGCATGGTAATTGGTCAACCATATGTTTCATCATTACTTGTATACATGAGGAACACCTTTTCATTGCCCAAATGCATGTTGGTTGTCAGGGCTGATGACCATCCCAATTGAAAAGAGCTGCAAGCCCCTTCATGCATGTGCAGTCGTTAAAGAATAAAAACTGATTTAGTACTATTATAGAAGGAAGTTGGTGTGCCCTCTATTGATCAAATATGTTGAAGACAACACAAAAATGAAACAAAGAGTGTATGAGAGGATGAGAAAGCCAAATCAATTTAGTGATCCTAAAATTTAGTTGTCAGCAAGATATTTAAACCACCATTAGAGAACTAGAAATAGTAAGCATGCTTGAAGTTGGGTATATAAAAAGATGTTAGCCCAGTTTTGACATTAATTAGAAGTAAAGTAATAGTGTCAATCCAGCAGGAGACAAGTGGACAATGTGCAACTCTCAACAATAAAGATTGACTGAACAATAGGTAATGATCAACAGGCATCGTAGACAGACGTAAACCAACTAGTATGTGTAGACAACTGATTACTATTAGATTCCTTCATCATGTCAAATGACAACCAAGCAGACATAAAGTTCGATCAAGCAAGCCCAAGTCAACCAAGCAGACATAAAGTTCGACCAAGCAAGCCTAAGTCAACCAAGAAGACAAGAAAACAAAGATTAAATGCAGCTAATGTTACTAATAATAAAGTGGCATACTACAACAATGAATTGACAGATAAGTGACTTTATTTATCACTAAATAATTAATTTAATTTTAATTAGTAATAAAGTAATTTACATTTGGATAGTTATGACCAGTTTGCATTAAGAGCAGGATGTAATTAAGAGCAGGATGTAATGAGTGATTTATATGCAAAAACATTCACCTTTAATAATATAAGCGATACACCAAATTGAGACAACTGTTATAGTTCTCATTGTTTAAAGAATGCAGTTATAGATTGTTGTGCCATGTATTGATCAAATAAGTTGAAGACAACACTAAAACAACAAAACAAAGTATACGAGAGGATGAGCAAGCCAAGCAATTTAGTGATGACCTTTCCTACAACAATCAGTACTTGTCAGCAAGACATTTAAACCAAACAGTAGATAAGATAAGACAATTTTATTAATGTCTGACAAATGACTACAAAATAGGTCAATGGGACTGAAATAGTGCATCCAGTGTAGGTACAAAGTGGAGGAAAGCAAGTCCTAGATCAATACTAAAAGCAGGTGAAAAATGGACTAGAAATTGAATGAAGCATGCTTGAAAGTTTGGTGTCTAAAAAGATGTTAGCTGGTTTTTAGTGTAAGTACAACTAAAGTGATAGAATCATTCAAGCAGGAGAAAAGTTGACAATGCACAACAATAAAGATTGACTGAACAATCTGTGAAGATAAGCAAGCATTGTAAACAGAGGTCAACCAACTAGTATGGGTAGAAATTGATTTGTATTAGATTCCTTCATCAGGTCAAATGCCAAACAAGCAGGCATAAAGTTCCATCAAGCAAGCATAAGTCAACCAAACAGATAAGAAACAGAAAAACCAGCTTGCATCTAGGCAGGATATAATGAGTGTGTTATATGAAAAAACATTCACCATTAATAATATAAGCGGTACACCAAGGGGCGGCAGGTGCGGGGGGGATAATCAGACATCCCGGACGACATATCATCATCAAATTCACATGGGATCTTGGCGTAATGACCAATAATGAGGCGGAGACATACGTCCTTTTTGAAGGCACTAGACTGGCTCTTTCAAATGGAATCCGACAGATAACTATATGCAGAGACTCTATGACTCTAATCAAGGCTATCGTCACTCAAAACATTACTGGGGGCAACACTTACACTGACGTTATCTCACAGATCCCGGCTCTCCTACCAAATTTGAAAGCTTCCTATTGTATCACATTAAGCAAGAACACAATATGGCTGCGGACCAACAAACAAAGGAAGGAGCTAGCCTAAAGAAAAGAGAAATCAAGGTCAATGGGGGTTCTAGAATCTAGATCCCTCCCCATTTCTTAATCTCTATGAATTTGGTTGTAATATCTTTTGGGGGTCGGCAGCCATAGGTTCTTAATGAACCAAGCTTCGCACATACCCAAGGATGGCGATGTGATCCGATCATTCAATACTGCACGTATGGGTTTGTTTCTTTGGGCTTCAGCACGATGGGCAAGGTTCATATCCTCTCGCAGCTCTGGGCTTTCGATCAGATTCCGAGTGAAGGCCGCCCTCTTCTCCCGGCAAGCAAGCTCTAGGCTTACTTTCTTTCTCCGGTAGGTCCCCATTCCTTCACCTGCAGTAATTTTTTAATTTTCAGTCCCACCATTTTTAAATTTGGGGGAAGTTCTGTCATCAATCAACTCGGGGTCCAAACTCCCCACGGTTTTTCTAGACAAGATTTGAGAAACAATAGGGTTTCCCCTGGGCATTCTAATCCTCCAACCAGCAATTTCACCAGCCCATCTTTGGCATTACTCTCTTCACATAGTTGGCTCCAAGTCGTTTTTGCTTCCTCTGACTGGACCCTGGTTTTTTTGGCCCTTCCCCTGGTTTGCGAGCCCTCTCGCCCTGATCCCCGACATTACCAACTGGCTTACTCTGGTTCCTTTGAATTTGGGATTAGAATCGATTCATTGGATTCAAACTGGAATCTGGGTACCCTTGCAGCAACTCTTGGCTCATTGGTCCTCCCTCTCTGGATTATTTTCTTGGCCCAATTCGTATTTATTCTCTCTCTTGGCATCAAGACGAGTCAGACTTCTGTGAATTCAGTCCAGGGCAGCCCTGGAGGATAGCATGGGGAGCAGCAGCAGAGTTGTCGTCTCCATTTAACAGAGATTTCTTCAGTGTCGATACAGTGCAGTGGAAATACACCCCTTTCAAAGAATTTTTCAGGTGGCAGTTGTATTACAGGTGCCTGTGGGGTTTTAAGAATTGTGGTTGTCTGTTCAGTTGTGGGACCATCTTGTTCGCAATGGACCCATCTTGGTGTGACATAAAGAGAATCCTTCAAAGACATAAAAACATGGTTGAGGGCAGTAGATTAAGTTTCAATCAAGTTGACAGCAAGGTAAATGGACACGAGCAGATAATTTTGGCTCTGCTTCATTGGATAGAAATCCTAGAACAAGAAAGGCAAAAGACGGCTCTGCTTCATTGGATAGAAATCCTAGAACAAGAAAGGCAAAAGACAAATGATCTAGAGCAAACTGTTGGGACACTCATGCAGCATGTGCATGCTTTGGGGCACGAATGTCAGCAGCTTAGAACCATTGTCATGCCTCAACAGTCAAATTCAAGCTCAAATGATAAGTTGGCAGCAGAGCCTCCAACACGGAACCAAGAAGAGACACCTGGAGACAGATCTAGCACCAATGGAGATTGAAGACCATGAACCCAGCCATGGTGAATTCCAGGAAGAACCTGATAATGAATCCACTGATTAAGCATGTATTTTCATTGCATCATTTTGCTAGGACAGTTTATCAAAGTATATAGCAGGAAGTCTGCTCGCATGTCTGAGGATATAGTTAGTTTTTTTGTTATCGGCTCTATAGCAAATCAGTTTTGAGCTGATTTTTGTAACTACTTTCAATGCTGTTTTGCTTCAGCGCATCCCCCATTATATATAAAATCCTTTCAGTTTCTTTTAAAATATATATATAATAATATAAGTGGTACACCAGATTGAGTAGCTCTAATTGTATAACCAATGAAGTTATAGATTGTCCCCATATCATGCATATGCAGCTATCATGGCTTATCTATGCATAATCTATTATCTGTCTATCTAGATTCTATTTATCTATGCACGCATATAATGAATTGCCTTTCAGTTAATACTTTTATATAGCAGCAAGTCTGCTCGCATGTATGAGGATATAGTTAGTTTTTTTGTTATCGGCTCTATAGCAAATCAGTTTTGAGCCGATTTTTGTAACTATTTTCCATGCTGTTTTGCTTCAGCGCAGCCCCCATTATATATAAAATCCCTTCAGTTTCTTTTAAAAAAATATATAATAATCTATGCAGTACACCAGGTTGACACAATTTGTTATAGCTCTAATTGTATAACCAATGGAGTTATAGATTGTCCCCATATCATGCATATGCAGTTATCTTGGCTTATCTATGCATAATCTATTATCTGTCTATCTAGATTCTATTTATCTATGCACACATATAATGAATTGCCTTTCAGTTAATACTTGAGCAAGGTTAGTCCATGATATGCATCAATTTTAGCTCTTCTCTAACTGATTTTTGACCCCAGGATGCAACAATCTTGATGTACATGTATCTTGAATTATAATGTAATATACGAGGCATTTTTCCTAAAAAATAAAAGATTCTTTCAACTGGGGAAACTCATACTTCGTATTTCTATTAAGAATAGAGTTGGTTATTTGATTAAACGATATGAACGTAGATTTTGCCCTTTAAATCAGTTGAATAATAGTTAGAATTACAAACTGTTATACAAGATTACATATGAATGAAGATGATCACCTTGTCAAAGTTATATAGCAAATAGCATATAGAGCATGGATTTCTATGCTTATAAGCACTTTATGACTAATCATAATATTATGATTTTTAGAATGACATAACTCTTTCAATATTCCAAATTACATGTAAAGATCAATTTAAAAGAAGATGAGGAGTTATCTCTTCATTTTCAAAATTTGATCATCCTTTTCTTCCTCCCCACATTTGGGTATGAGAAATGGGCCTTGAATCCTTGTTCAACTAATTAATTGTAAGTTATAACAATTTTAGCAACATTGCAATTCAGAATCCAGCCATTTCGGTGAAAAATTGAAAGTATACTAATTGTTTTACTGGAAAATGACAGATAAAATACTCTTTGTTTTTTCTATGAATCATATTGGCATTTCTCAAAACTGTTATCAATAGGAAAGTGTCATTTGTATCAATATGTAACAGCCTGAAAGCCTGTGATGGAACTGGAATTGACTTAGGTGAATGAAAAATTTTGGAGCCCGGAGGAGGTATTACCATGTTGTATCGTCAAGGAAACCAGAATATAGCTTCTGCCTCATGAAACGAGCACACCATAGAAAAAGAGTGATACAACTTACATTTATCACAGTGATCAAAGAAATTTAAATATATAGAATAAAAACTATTGAACCATAATTGGTTTTCCATCAGGTGAGTTTTCACTTTTTGAGACTTCATAATATTACTGAAAATTTATTACAGCTTCCCAAACAAAGGCTATGAGAAATTGAACATGGATAATTATTGGCATTGTATTGACAATTAGATCAGAAATCATACAAGCGTTGGGTAATTCAGCAAAATGGGAATTATTGAAACAAAAACCATCATCTGGGTAAATGTTAAGCATAAACAGTATTTTGAGTCTCCAATGAGTATAAATCTTCAGGCCCCAAAAATATTTTGTAGATCAATCAAATCAGTAAAAGCTGTCCGGCATGTTCAAATAGTAATCATGATGGAAAAGAACATTCTTTTATACAATATTTTACCCTAAAAGCAAAGAACAGATTTACCGTAACCAATATTATTTTACTAGCATACACCAATGCAAATATTTTAATGTTATTTAGACTTGTCAATGCTGTAGTCTAAATGCACTACAAATTGGCCCTTTTCCAGCAGTTCAAAATAATGCGAAAGGAAACCGGCATTTTGGCCTGAAATCCAGCAAGAATGATTTTGGATTGATGGAAATGCAGATATCAGATGTTAACATTGCACAATCTGGTTGCAGTAGGGGTATTCCAGGGTGTTGAATCCATTTCTGCATTAAAAAGTTAAAACAACAATTTTATCAAATCCAAAATTGCAGTTTTGGCAAAGATTGCTTGACCAGATTCTGGTGATGATAAACCAGAAAAGGTTGAAAACGTAGAATATTTAGCCTTATTCCTTGTCAATTAGCTCAAGCAGAGGTGCATTTCTTTCACCAATCTTATTTTCAACATAAGGATTACACTAAAAATGACCCAATGGACTAGTTCAGGCACACTGTTTAGCCACAGGCCATAAATAAAGGACAAATATTATCTCTAGCATCTTATGTCTTCATAAGATGTTCGAATGACCATGTTGAAGTTGAGGACACGCAGAGTTTTTTATCAGAAACAATTAGTTTTATTGATGCTCTAAAATAGTTTGTATTTTCCATTTCTGTTAGTCATCTGTGGATTGAATAGTAATGTATAGGACAGTTTGTATAGGACCTTGCTAGTTTCCTGATTATCCGTGGGTTGAAAGGTAATGTATAGGACAGTTTGTTCCAATTTTGGGGTTGTAGCCATTGCATTGAAAGAGTTTGAATTTACTCGACAAGACAAATTACAGGTGTCTGGGCATGAGTGCATGCAAAACAAAATTGCCTATGGATATTAAAACAAAAACTCATTGGAATCATATGCGCTTTGTTTAAAATTTACTGGTTACAGACAACAACAAATGAGCGAGCCTAATGTTCATACAAACATTTCCTTCCCTTTTCTCAAGTTACAACAGGTTAAAATTATTACAGAGTTAATCATATCAAACAAAGCATTTCCTTCAAACTAGCAGTACGAACCTCAAGCTCAAAAGTTAACAATACAACAAAAGACACCAATAAATGAAAAGGTGATTACTCTTACAGGAAGCGTAACCTGGACAATTTGCCCAGTGACTCCGGTATCTGACCAGTGAAGTTGTTCAGGTATAAATCCAGGCTAACAAGATTGGTCAAGTTGCCTAAATCACTGGGAATGGGACCACTTATATTGTTGCTATAAAGCTCCCTGCATGACATACAACCAAGAAGAACTCCAATTCAGAATTAGCTTGTACTAACCAACTAACCAATAGAGAATGTTCCTAGAAGAGAAGTCAAACAGTGATTTATATAACTAACAAACAAGAAAAAACTTTTTGTTTGGCATATATCATAAAGTTGTACTGATCAATCATGACTCATAATACAGCAGGCTTTGACTAAAACTATAAAAGTTTGGAAAGATGTAGTGATCACTCATAGTACAATATCCTTTGACTGCAATTATAAATACAAACAATTTGAGGGAAATTTGTAGATATGTTTTTGGTCGAACTTGCTGCTCATCTAATACAAAAAGCAGCAGTTATAATTCGATATAATATTTGGCTAGCATATCAAATACACAAAACAAACCTCTGATTGCAAGTCACACTAGAGGGTAGAAAAACAGACTTGACACCACCATATTGGAATAGCATGTGTTATGGATAACATGAACTTCAAGAAATTACAATTTCTAAAAGCAGGATCCAATTGTAAAACTCAAGAAACAGAAACACATCAACTACATGAGAAACATATTGCTTACTTTCTAGCACAAGTAAAATTTCCAACCCTCATTTTGGACTTAGCCATGAAACTCAAAGAACATACTATTAGTTAAAAGGCAATATACTTTATACATCTGTTTAGGCATGTCTAGGGTTCCATTTCAAGATAATCTAAAAATTATCACAGAATTTTAATTGCCCCTTGTATGCAGACATGCAAGTAAATGAACCAATAATACTAGTTAGCCTCGTGAGCTGCCACAAATTACAAAAGACTACCTTAATGAAACAGAACAAGATATGCAAATATTCCATCAACCCGAACATAAAAGTCTTTCCAGCATTTCGGAAGTCAGAAATTCCAAGCATGTATATAACTTCAAATCTAATAGTCTGATGCTAGAATTAGTTCAACCATACAGGATTGCTCTACATTATATCATGTAGCCTGCACCCTATAATTACCAGAGCTTAAATGATGCAGACTGCTTTTGTGGTTATAAATATAAGCATCAGCTTCTGTCATAGACTATAGTATACATTCAGTAAACAAACTAATATAACCGAAAACATCAGAATTGAAATACCTATATGATACATAATTAACATCTCTATATAATACTGTAATTATCCAGTACATGAAATATTAGAAATCTATTCTCCTATGAAACATGTACTTAATCACTCTTATACATCAGACAGGAACAGCCATATCTTACAAGTACTGCAGATTGCTCAGTAGGCCAAGCTGGGGAACCAATGAACCAGAAAGTAGTGCATTTCCCAAGTCCCTGAAAGTAAGATAACCCATAAATAAGTCCACAGAAAGTTATTAAAAAAATTCTCATGAAATAGCATTTTGCCAAAATAATAACTCTCAATTGGTTCCACTAATATTTGCTCAACAATCAGGATATGCAAAGATACAAATGAAATATAAATACTTACACTCTTATCACACTATTATCATTGTTGCATGTAACATGAAACCATGTACATGGATTGACAAGGGTTGGATCCCAACTCTGTAGCACATTGTTCGGGTCCATTAAGTTTGACCGAAGGCTATGTAAAGCATCACCTGCTTATCACATGTGCAAGAACACATATATATCAGGCACATTGTGATACCTTCCCAATAACAAAAGTTTAAATCAATACAGTCAATATAACTGGTTAAAGTTTAAACATACTATATATAATAATTTTGTTAATAAAGATAGTTAACCAGATAGATTTTATTAATGTCCACTAGTAACCAAAAGCTGCCAATGGGATTGAGAGATAAAAAATATCCTTCGAGCTGCCAAGGCCCCAGGGGACAAAAGCCCCACTCCCCTCTATATGCTAATCTAACAAGTGAAGTTTAGAAAAATTAACTTAAAATTAAGCCTGGAGACTAATTCTCAGGGAACCCTTAAATACAGAGATTAAAAGACCATCTAAAACTGAAGTGCCTCTCTCTTGCTTCAGGACACAAAATGTATAATAACTGTGTGAGGTGGAAACTGTAGTACAATTCAAATGCTTTTAAGTGTGTGATCAAACAAAAGGGTTGCCAAACAGGTCACTCTTTTGTCCTGTGAAATGTCCACAGGCAAGGCTGAAGCTGAAACCAGAAGATGGCAATGAAGCTGAAGCAACCTGAAGCGATGTCTGTCCTAGAATCCAAGGCCAAAATAAGCAGGAAGAAACTGGTGATACATTGTTGCTGGTGTAGAAAAAGAGACCGTCTCTTGTGTAAGACCCTCCTTCAGGATCTTTCTCTCTAACTAGGTATACAGTGTACATGGTCTGGAGGTCAACATCTGCAGCATAAAATTCCTTGTCTAGCAAGCAATAAATTGTGAACACCTTTTATTCACCCCATGTCATAGTATTTCCTTTTGACTGGAAGAAAAAAATTCTGTCTTCCAAAAACTGAGTTTTGAAGCCAAATATCAAAACATGCACATATTTGCAAAGCTGGAAGCATGCTTCACTTACAAACCGACTAGACATTGGAAAGCAAAATACAGAGAAAAACTGGGATAACATAAAGAATAAAATATCAGTGAAATATCCGAAATACATTCGGATTAAGACCTACTAATCATATAGAGAGAGGATAAAAATCATCAAGCACAAGTGCCAGCTCAACTCGAGTTGCAAGGAGGATAGCAGCTAGAACTCAGATGCAAATGGCAGGTCGCACATTCAGCAAGTGACACCTGGAATAACACCAGCAGAGCACATGGCATTCAGAATTTCAGATAACTCCACTGGATTATTACAGATGGCATCAACTGAATAATGACACCTGCCATTTGCAGCCGACTGCCAGCCACTATCCTCCTTGCAACTTGAGTCAAGCTGGCACTCACACTCAACAATATTTATCCTCGCTGAATTGTATAACACCAGCAGGGCACATGGCATTCTGTTAATAGCTCCACTGGCATTATTCCAGATGGCATCAACAGAATAATGCCATCTGCCATTTGCAGCCGACTGCCAGCCACTATCCTCCTTACAACTTGAATCAAGCTGGCACTTATGCTCAACAATATTTATCCTCACCAAATTGTATAAATACACCTTCTAAAATCAATTGCATTCAATGCAAAACTAGATTTCTCAAGTTGGAAACTGACCTGGTATTAAAAATTAAAATATCTGCAGATTTATCACACAATTTACAGAGCTGCCAAGCATAGATTAACTAGTTGGAATTTGAATGCCCAACACTTCACTTCTAAGTTCTAAGTTCTAACCTACCAAATCTCGTATTTCTCCTTTGCAACCCACTCAATCAGACTCTGCACAAATGAACTGGGGATAAAAGTTAAAACCCTCTCCTAGCCTCTAAAGCATGCAACTCTGCCAACATTCTTGTGAACCTGGCCTCCATTTTAATAACTTACAGAATGCATCAATGTCTGCTAAACCTGGATTTCACTCACTTTCTGGAGTGTGTGATGATAAAACCATTAGATGGATAGATGAACAGACGTCAGAAGATCCTGAAGCATATAAGGAAGAAAAATTGATCACATCAAACATCATTCTGTCACTTCTCTCTCTGGATAAATATTTCCCATGATCAAAGGCCCTTCATAATCAAACTTCAAGAAAATTCTCTTTCCTCTCACTATAGATCTTCATTCACCCATAAAATGATTCCAATTCCTAGTGGACTCGCTACATGGATAGATGACGCATATTTATGATGCACCAGACCATATCAATGACACAGCATAGGCATCAAACTAAGTTCCGGAAAGTTCTTACACAGTAGATATAATTCCCTTATTTTAAGGGGCCTTAACTTCAAGAAAATCATCTAAATGGAAGCCCATAGAGAAAAGAAAGGCACATTATTAATATTCCATACAACCAGAAGTGGTCACCATCAAGTAAAATATACTTTAAATAAATAAAATAAATATAATGAATTAACAAGCAAATCACAAAAGAAATCTTATTGCAGTAGAACTATTCTCAAACCGATGCATCTAAATCTGAAATTCAGCTACCCTGTTTTTCGTCCAATGATTCCCCCAAAAGCTGGCTGCAGGGCAGCAGCATCTGCAAAAAGAATATTGAGGTACACAATAACCAGCAAAGCAAAGAAGCAGAACAAGTGAACCCAATGTAGGGTTGTAGAAACCCAAAACATAGGCAATCTCAGAAAAGGTCGCCTGCAAAGTGAAGTGACAGAATAATTCAGCCCACAAAAGACAATTACAGTACTGTGATACATGCAAAACAGGAATGCAGAAGTTGCCTGCAAAGACACAACTTTCAGTTGAATTGTAAAAGTAGAGGTATCTGAAACGATGTTGTGGACAAAAATTATGGTGGTAACCAAAACTGTTAGCCACGCATATTTTGTCATGTAATCTTGTTTGTCTTATTACGATTTATACATGTGGCTGACGGAATTATAATGCATTCAAATTATGTAATTACTTTTATCACCTTATGAGTTATATAAAAGGGTCACAAGTTATGTCATGAAAATATCATCATGAAGTCTTTATTAGTAAGTCCCAATTAGCTGTGTGAGCAGTTGTCTCATAACAATCATGTACATAGAGCCTTAATGTGTATAAAAGGGCCCCTCTTTCAGATTGATTTGTCATTAAATATAGACATCATTGTGACCCCACATTCCATTGTCATTAAATTCATAACTTCTCCCAAGTCCTGATACATTTAAGCTATGTGCACTCTCATGTTTCCTACTTATTCCATTCCATTGTCATTACCATAATCTTGTAACATCCAACCCTAAGCATAGCGACAGAAGGTAACAGGAGCACCGCCAATATAAAAGGGGCCCTCTTTCAGATTGAATCACCATAACAACTGGACACATCATTGTGTCCAAGCTTTCTACCTTCATTGATTGCATATCCAATACTCTAACTCATAACTTCAGGTGAATCAACATTCAACAGAAACACCACCAATTGAAAAGCCACTCTTTCAAATTGAATTATCACATCTGGAAACATCACTGTGTCCAAGCTTTCTATTTGCATCATTGTTGATCATGTATACACACATAAAAATAGATTGTTGTGTTAAATAAGAGCATAATGGCATTCTCTGTGTCCTCGTGTATATTTTCAATTTTGTTTCCGTTGTCCTATATATTTAAACTATGTACAGTGTATGCCCACATGTTTTCTACTTGTCTCATTCCATTGTCATTATTCTAAGCTCATTACTCCTTTTAATATATTTAAGCTATGTGCATCCTCATGTTTCCTACTTGTCCCATTCCATTGTCATTACTCTAAACTTGTAACATCCAATCCTAAGCATAGTGACGGAAGGCTTAGTAACCTGGAGGCTTGGGAATCCAGTGCAAGCTTCTAAGAAGTCAATTTGTAGATGGCTGAGGGAACAACATGTAACATCCACCAATACAAAATTTGTAAATTATACTGTGACATTGTGTACAATGTATAACTGAATACAATTGCAATTGTTTTTGTCTTTTGGCAAATAATGGTTTCCTTTGCATCTTAAAAGTTTCCATTGTGAATATATATGGTTGGATATTAAAATTTGAGCAATATTGATAACATCGGCGAAAAATTGCCAATGTTTGAAAGAACTGCGATTTTTTCTTTTGCTGATTTTTTCCCGATTTTTCCGATTTTCCCGATTTTTTCCAATTTTTGCCACAATATATTTTGTATTTTTAATGCTTGCTGCAGTTTGACAATTTTTGACGATTTTTTCTCCGATGTTTCCGAGAAGATGTTTTCTGTCCCCTCACCAATTTTTTGCTGATGCCAATGTTATCAACACTGATTTGAACACTTGTGAATTGTCATGCTAATGAGTACATCTATAATCTAAGATTCAAAAAGCAAAAGCCAGAGGTCGTGTTTAATGTAGGACAAAGATCAATTTGTTATTAAACCAGGTTGATGGTTTGGACAACAGACCAATACTCTGATGAGGCAGAAAACACTAAGAATAATTTCCCAACAACCTTGTCAGAACATTGAGGGAACTCACAACCACAAAATAATTTCTCAAGCTTGCAAACAATGGGAGAAGAGTAATTCAACTTAGTGACCTCATTAAAGAGCAGTTGTACAGAGATGGCTCTGCCTCCATCAATTAAGGTCACAAGCCCAACTTCAAATACAATACCCATGGGCCATAAAGTGGGCCCAATGTCCATTGAGAATAACATTCCAATTGTCCATCCACAAGAGAGTAACAGCAAATCCCTGTTTTGTGACAAATTCTTCTAAATTTGCAGCCATGGAAAAAATTGTACAATTTAATGCTGTTAGCTTGATCTAGAGAAGTTGGATAATTGGTTGAGGTAGCCGGACTCTTGTTTTGAGACACAAGTGCAAGTCAACAAGCGAAAGCCCCTTGAAGAGTTAAAATTTATAGGACCCACATTACTTTGGCTGGAAAGTTTCTTTCGATGGCAGAGACAGCAATTGTGACTGCCCATAAGAAGCAAGCAAGATTCCCAGCAAATTGTGTGGAAGAAATTCTAGAGTAATTCAACTTAGTGACCTCATTAAAGAGTAGACATACAGAGATGACTCTGCCTCCATCAATTAAGGTCACAAGCCCAACTTCAAATACAACACCCATGAGCCATAAGTGCGCCCAATGTCCATTGAGAATAACATTCCAATTTCCCATCCACAAGAGAGTAGTGGCAAATCCCTGTTTTGTGACAAATACTTCTAAAATTGCAGCCATGGAAAAAATTGTACGATCTAATGCTGTTAGCTTGATCTAGAGAAGGTGGATAATTGGTTGAGGCAGCCAGAGTCCGGACTCTTGTTCTGAGACACAAGCATAAGTCGACAAGCAAAAGCCCCTAGCAAAGTTAAAATTGATAGGACCCACATTATTTTGGCTGGAAAGTTTCTTTCGATGGCAGAGACAGCAACAGTGACTTTCCATAAGAAGCTAGCAAGATTCCCAGCAAATCATGTGGAAGAAATTCTACCCAATAAGGCATGAAAAAAAATTCAATATAAAATGACAATTTCTCAGGAACAGAGTTGGACAAAGAGTGGTCAAATACACGATGGGCTTCATTAACATGTCATTAAATTAAAGATTCATGAGAATGAAGAGCAACTGGTAATAAAGTACAATGAAAAACTTCATGACACCAAAACAAAGAAGACTCGGATCTCTTTGATATCCAAACAATAGATGATACATAAAGTAAGGCCACGGTAAGCAAGGGTAAGCAAGAAAGGCTTCATCAAGCCCTTCCCTGTTAAGAAAAATGATAAAACCAAAAAACGAAGTCAGCCATAGAATCTACCAGTAAAGAGGAAAAGTCAGTGAACAACCTGACATGGAAGACACCTTCATAAAAGAAGATAGAAAGTGCAGAAGAATTGCAGGAAGATAAACCATAAAGAGGAATATCACTAGTTCATGCACCTCAAAAGAGATTATCAAAAGCCTTGAAAGCACAAGTGACCAAAAACCGAGCGCTTATGCAAGTAGAGCAAGTTTATGAGGAATTGGCAATTACAGTCAGGAATGAACCAACAGGTTGACCAAACGGACCAAAGAAGATGTAAACTTGTCAAGTGCAGAGATTGAAAGAAGATAAACCATAAAGAGGAATATTACAAGTTCCTGCACCTCAAAAGAGACTATCAAAAGCCTTGAAAGCTCAAGTGACTAAAACCCAGGTGCTCATGCAAGTAGAGCAAGTTTATGAGGAGATGACATTTACAGTCAAGAATGAACCAACAGGTTGACCAAACGGACCAAAGAAAATGTAAACATGTAAAGTGCAGAGATTGCAAGAAGATAAACCATAAAATGGAATATTACTAGTTCCTGCACCTCAAAAGAGACTATCAAAAGCCTTGAAAACTCAAGTGACCAAAACCCAGGCGCTCATGCAAGTAGAGCAAGTTTACGAGGAGATGACATTTACAGTCAAGAATGAACCAACTAACAAGAGGACCAAACAGACCAATTGCATGAAATCATAATTCAAGTAAAACAGAATCTTGTGCTAGCTATATTCGTCCCGAGAAGCTAAAAATATCCTATTGTGGCCAAGCATTTTAATCTGCCAACAACACCGAATCAAAAACCATATACCTCAGACCGTTACACAGATGTTTTGTTGACCATCACCAATCAGTGTAAATTCAAGTTTATAGCAATTTTTTCATTTGTGGATGAAATGGAATGTGTAATTACACTAAATATGTGCAATGGTCTTTGGGAGTCCTTATCTACAGGATGCACATGTTGAATATCAACGAAGACGAAACCAAAACAAATTGGTAAAGGATAGTAACTTGGTAAGGGTTTAATTCCAAACTCTAAAAAAAGTGAAATGCTATTGCATTAGTTTCTGTCACACAAGCAAAATGTTGATCAATGTTTCACAAAATAGATATGTTACCAGTTATAAAACCATCAAAAACTAGAAGGCAAGTGTGGAAAGGGTTACCAATCAATCTCGCTAGCACCTTACAACCACAACTTCATATACATGTATATTATAAAAGACAAATGGTTAGCATGCAACTTGCTCAGACTCTAGAAAAAATTGGCCATCATTCTTTTTTACTGGAAATCTCGGGTGAGTGGATAAAGTGATATGTGCAATTCCACTACATATGTGGAATGGTCTTTGGCAGTCATTATATACAGGACACACATCTTGAATATCAACGAAGACCACACCAATACAAATTGGTAAAATATGTTAAGAGTTTCATTCTAAATTCTCAAAAACGCAAAATTCTATTGCATTAATTTCTGCAGCACAAGCAAAAAGTTGATCAATGTCTGACAAAAACTTATGTCACTAGTTTTAAAACCACCAAAAACTAGATATCCAAGTGTGGAAAGTGTCACCAATTGGTGTCCCTACCACCCTTCAACCGCAACTTCATATAAATGTACATTATAGAAGACAAATGGTTAGCATAAAATGCAACCTACCCAGACTCTAGAGGAAATTGGTGAACATTCTTTATACCAGAAACCTTGAGTGGGTGGGTGAAGCATGCCTGACATCAAACATTCCACATTGCTGAAACGCATGGGCAGCACCAATAAAATTTTATTGCCACTCTATATGCAAACAAAACCGACATGGTCTTGGCTCACTAATCTATGACTCCAATTTGGCATGTTTATCTTCACAAGATACAGAAGACAGCTGGTTAACTGAACATTTCAAGTGATGGGATGAAGCATGTCCAAGACCAAACCTTCTATGCAGTTGAAACACACGTGGTCCTTACCATTTCATGTTCATCACCATTCTTCATACTGTTGAAACTCTCATGATCTTGGCTCACTGATCTATGGCTCCACCAACTTGGAATGTTCAATTTCACTTGAACTTTTATAGTGATCAAAGGAAAGAATCATTCATGCTTGGATGGTTTAGCACATCAATACACATGTGAAATTTATAGTGGTAACTCATATGGCTCAGCAGGTCAAAATGCATACCATGGCATTCCTTATTGGTTGACTCTTATGGGTTGGCATTTGATAATCATACAATCCCAGTTTTATAAACAGATCACTAGTAACACTAATACTCATACAATGTCGATTTTTATTAGTGACACATACGGCTCAACACATGGATAATCGTACAATCCCATTTTTACATGAAATTCACTTGTACAACTCAACCCACCGATACTCGTACAGTGCCAAATTTTAATCATATTCTTTATAAAATCTTCCTTGGTATGGAGACAATCTAAGGCTCATGATGATGCATTTATGGAGACAATCCTTTCAACTTGTAGAGGAGAATAATGAATACAATCATGCGAAACTGTTATATTTCTGAAGTAAGGAGATAAAGAAGTACCTCAATAAGATACAAACAGTTGTATCTTGCAATAGAGAAGCACGAATCAAAGTATATGTGTCAATACATAGATCTTTTTGAGAGACCTCGAAATCATGGGTCATGTAACATTCTTTCAACTTTGTATGTGAATGTAATAGTCACTTAACGTTAAGAGTTGAACTTCCTCACAATTTCCAATTTTTCTCAAGATGAAGGACAAGTGTGCAATAAATGGGAAGTCATGAAATGATTATAACAATGGCAAAATGAAACCCTTTTCATATTTAGATACAGTAGTTAAGGGTGGCCTATGTTGACTATAATGTGGGTCTAGACTCTATACATTGCGGGTTGAGCTTATCACAGGTGGGCCTACTATTGATGGGTCCACTATATTGGGCCTACACACACTTGTATTTTTATGAGAGCCTACTTCTATGATCAAATTATTTATTATTTCTAGGAATTTAGGCTATAATTTAATACAATAAGGGATCAACATATTATAGTTTGCAATCCTCCTCCAAATCAACAATCACTCATCACGATTACAAAGCACCAACACACGCATAAGAAGCCATATTCACGTAGAATTGCTAGACTAAAGACAATATGTTCAAATGAAATTTTCATAATGGCAGTATGAGATTTTGGTTTTACCAAAATGTCCTCGAATCTCTCATCTTCTTACACAACCTCATTCACACCCATATAATTTAGGATGGGCCAAGGCCAATGAATAAGCAACATGAGCAGACCAAATTTACATGATCACTTTTGCCAACACTTGTTTTCTACACAAGGTCATGTAATTGCAACTCTCACTCATGCTCCATCAACAAGCATGCCACGAAATCACATGAGAGTATCACCTCTCATCTTCACTCTATTTTTTTTATTTTTTTTCCATGGACAATCTCAAAAGATCCCCCCTTCTTCCCTAGAATATCAAGATGGAGGGTGGCTCAACTGCTGGCCACAATAGTGGCTACTAACCCCAAGGGACTTGACCAGATTTGAACCTATGTCATATGGCCTCCCCATCGACAACATGGCTTGGGCAAATGGCTTAACCCAAAGTTGCCAGACTTGCACTCAGTAAAGACTCATTTGGCCTAGGACTTGACAAGACTTTGTGACTCGAGGAAGACTCAACAACTAGAAAAAAACTCAAAATATGGCAAATTTTGTGCACAAAAAGAAAAAATTGTGAGTCTATCAAGTCTAAGGGGAGTCTATCAAGTCTAAGGGGAGTCTACTGAGTGTCGAATCCGCCACACAAGTCTCATGTGAGTACTCAACCCAATGATGTCTCAGAAAGACTACTCGACCCAGTGATGTCTCAGAAAGACTACTCGACCCAGTGATGTCTCAGAAAGAGTCGACAAAACTTGCAAGTCTTGGCCAAGTTTGACAACATTGGTTCAACTAATTGAGCTAACCCTTGGGGCTTTCTCATCCTCATTTTAACATACAATCCCTTTTAATTAAATTACCCACATTGAACCTTTGCTCCAAGCATAGGTCCTTCTTTGCCTTGTTTGTCATTTTTTGTTTGGTCTTGAATCCCCCTTACATTCTTGATCCCTCCTTAGTTGGTGAGCATAATACCACTTTAGGATTATGCATAACCACCCACCTTGCTTAGTCGCCCTCAAGTGTCCAAGTTGTCCTTAGCCCAAGAGGAACTTTCTTAGGGATACCTTGGAACCACGCCATTTCCCTCACCTCTCACAAGTAGCATTAAAGATTGGGATGTGTGAGGAGCTTTGGATGAAGGGCCCATGTACCCTTGCCTCCTCTTTGGAACTCATTTTCGTGTGTCCCGTCGTGTGTCCCCATTTCCCCTTAAATAGTTGAAGAAGCTACATGATTTCCTCCTTCTACAACTACTTGTATTTCACTCCTAGAACAATAGCTTGTTTTTGGACTTCATGGATGAAAGAATTTCTTGGATTGCAAAAGATTCATGGAACAATAGCTTGCTTTCTCCAAAAACCTTGTAGATTGACAACTGGAGGGAAACCTTTGGTTTATTTCTCTTTAAATACATGTTATTTCTCTCATTTGAAAGGCTTTTTTACACTTGCAACTCCAGATGTTGCACCCTTGCAATCTCTCCATGGGTTTATGATGGCATTCTTGGGGTGATTTGGCTCCTCTACTCACATTCTTGGTTGTTCTTCAACCTCCTTTGGCTTTTTTCTTGTTTTTTGGTGATTTTTCAAGTCTTTGAAAGCAGTAGGATGGCCATCTTAGAATTTCAAGCTCTCTTTGCCGAGGCTTCTTCTCTCTCTTGAGTTACAACTTACTACACTGAGATAAATTTATCAATGCCCTACAAATGACCAAAGGTAGGTAAATGGGACTGCTCAAATTTACCTCTCGTCTCTTGCTAGGTCAATGGGACTGCTCAGATTTACCTCTCCTCTCTTGCCACCATTGGAGCTCTTCTTGTTGCTTTGTTTCTCCAAGAAGGCCCCTGCTACTTCCTCCTCTCCACTTTGTTGTTTTTCTCTCTTCTTACTTTTCTTGTCTCCATTTTTTTGCTCTACCCTATTTGGAGAAATCTTTGGGCACTCAAAGGAATGATGGGGCATCCATACACTCCCTCCAAGGAAAGTGAAGCACTCACATGTTGGAGAATGAGTCTTCTTGTAGTTGAGAGCACTATTAGGCATCCATTGGTTGTTTGTTATTTGTTGGGAGTTGTCAACTTAGTTTAGATTTAGATTTCGTCTTAGTTTCATGTATGTTTTTCTGCAATACAAGAAGAAGAATTTATATTTCCATTCAATTTATGTTGTGGAGCTTAGGCAATGTTAACTTTGGTTTGCAGCTCCTATGTCTAGTTTCAAGGTGCATTCCAGGTGCCCCCATTTCTATTTTGAGTTTTTCAATTTAAAGAGAAGATTGCTTGTTCCTTCAATTTAAAGAGAAGATTGTTTGTTCCTTGTTGTTTGTTGATTTGATGCAAATCAGATTGCTCAATCCCATTTGCATCAAATACCTCTCTTTTCACATTTCAATTTCAAAGAAAATCAATGAACCATCAAATTGCAAGTAGCTAATTTGGTTTCACAAAAAGAGAAGTAAGTAAACGAAATCTTTGGTTGGTTGTTTGTTTTTGTTTGGGAATTCAAAGGTAAATTGAAAAAGAAAATATTTCATTTCCTCTCTCACCCTTCCTCTTATTTAAGTTCTAGTATTAGATTTAATTAGACAAGCCTAGCAAATAAGAAAAGAAATTGGGGAAGAAACCATTTAATTTTCACTGTTCAGTCAGTAGATAGCATCTTATTTTTCAAGCAAATTCCCTAAAATTCTTAAGCAAGCTTACTTGAATCCAAGACCGCCCCTTTCTTTGTCCTTAAGCGCACCTCCTTAGTTTGTGTTTTGCAAACCCAATTAGCCAAATCCCAGTTTTTGTCTTTTGTAGTTTTCTTTTGGTTGAGATCCTTTCTCCAAAAACTCTAATTTGGCTCCCAAATTAGGCTCTCCAGTAGTAAGTGGTTTGCTAACCCCAAACCATTTGTTACACCTATCCTGTATATACTTACTAATTAGAGAAAACATATACACACAGCAATAGCAAACACTTGTAAATAGACATAGTATGCATCTAACTTTTATATAATAATACACATGCTACAGCCATTGCATGCATCTAAGTTCCACCAAATAATTCACATCTCCAACACAATGGTATATGTTTTTGGCCGCGTATCCATCTCTCAAATGTGCATTCCCTTCTTTCCAATGTATTTATCACAGTGCTGGAGTATACAAACTACGGTATTTTAGTAAGTACACCAGTCTGCAGAAAGTGATGCTCAAAAGTTGCAACTCGGTTATATTGATGTCCACAACTTGAGCATAGATACAAAGATATCTCCACAAGGAGTGTTGCCCCGCATTTATGACCGAGGCACAAAACAATCTTTATACATGTGCTCTCCTCTGCATTTAATTACCCCGATCATCTATGCCGAGATAAGGCAGAACACTCTGGCAAGCAATATCCAGCCTGCTACGCAGCATTGAATGCTGCGGCAGGTGGATTATATGCAGTCGGATCTGAATTGCTTTCAGATCCGACGGCCTATAATCCACCTGCCGCAGCTTTCAATGCTGCGTAACAGGCTGGATATTAGCCACCGAAAACTCTAGTTAACATTATGCCAAAATCTAGCCAGACAGAACATCAAACTCAACGTGTGTCAAACAGGCAATCAGCAAGAAATGGAAAAACTGCAGATTAAATTATGTTAATAACATACCAAGAAATGAGCAAAACTCTATCCTCATCCAGCACCAACATCCATCTTGACAGGTCGCAAACTTATTATAAGTTGCAGTCCATCATCTTATCCATGTGTCATAACCAATAAATTCAGGAATCAATCGGAAGACAAAAAGCACCACGGGTCCCACCAACTATAACTTATAAGCACATACTTCCAGTTCCATCACTAGTTCACTTCTTGTTGAGCCATATTACTTCCACAAGCACTACACATGTCCCAACACAAATTATCTCTAACATGTTTCAATGCCTGCTTAGACATGTCACTTCTGCTTAGAACATAATAAACAGCAATGCCCTAGAGGAACGCACTCTATCACCAGACCAATCACTTCTACTGACACCAGTAATCAATCCCGATACTATGGATCAATTTACTGTACCATTAGATTCAGCATAATCCTATCAACAATGAACGCTGCATAAAAGGATGTTACCTGCAATCAGTCTAATTCCTGTTAAGTTCCATCATAAAACACTATGTAAACCCCAACAAGTCACATCTCACCGACACAGAAGACTACATAACAATCACACTGCCTCGATGGGTATTCTGACACCAAGTTTGATTTCTGTGGAATCACATCACTTCCAAATCAAATACTTAAACACTAGGTAAGCGGCACAGACACCCTGCCCTCAATAGTTATTCTCAAACTAAGCTCAATTTATTTGAAATCGCATCGTTTCCAAATAAAATACTTAGATAATAGGTAAGCCGCAAAGCCATGGTGCGAAGAACTCTGCCGTACTTTAACCCCTAACTTCCATGCAGATTACTATAAGCCTCAGGCGACATCGACGGACAAACCTTTATGACTGGTACAATTCTTGCAGAATCCAATATCGTGGGGCCGATGTACTCAGTCTTTAGTTGTAACTCTGCAAACTTACCTGAATTTTCTACACGGATCAGTACATGGCCTAATAATGTAAGTCAACATCTCTCTTATAAGCTTCAATTCTTACAACACCCTTTAGCTTTACATAACCTGACAAGCTGGGAGTCTAGGACCCTCGATCATTATCAGGAGCTCTTCCCACCACAAGTATGTGCAACGATGATGCTTCAAAACAACAAGTTCGTTGCATCAGTTCCCAATGTAAGCGAACCAGAACCTTCAATCATCCCAGCGCCTCTTTTCCCCCCACAAAGCAAAAAAGCTTCCAAATAATTACAGATTTGCTGCATCAATTTCATAACCCCAGACACTTGTCCAACCTCCACAGCCTCACGGACTGTGCGGACAATGCCACGGAGAAAGAATAACAGCAATCCTAGCAAAAGAACTAGATCTCCATTTCTCACCACATGCTTCTCAGGGTTTTGGAATCCGTTTCCCTTAAAAACTTTATAGAAAAATATTCATCAAAGAGTAAAATAGTACCACGACAGCTGCATTTACCAAGTCTAGATGCTTATAAACTAAGAAGATAAAACAGGGGTTGAAATGCTAAACATAACGAAAGCAGAGCCATGTGTATAACGCAAAACACAGTACAAAAGTGAAAAATAAGGCAAAAGCAACCTTCTGTATTAGCGAAAACTCGCCAGAGCGGGTGATGCAGCAGCAGCATCCACAACAGAGCCAGTGCTACATATGGCTGCTGCATGACTCCGCTGAAAATTTCTTCACCTCCTTATTTGAACTGCCTGCTTAGCCCTCGGGGACGAGACTCGATCCTTCGTCCCGCTAAATCATCCACAGATCCACACGGATTTATACTCCAGATCTCATCATCAGCCTCGCCCCCTCCCGCCCCCGCAGCAACCTCGCACTTAACCCTACGCAGCAGCCTCCTCAGGCTCCAAACCCGCCGAGAGACATCAGACCCGCATTGTGTTCTCCATATCCACTCCCGGAGGAGATTCGAACCCGCGACCTGCAATAAATACGCAGCGCGAACGAATTGCAAGGACTCAGCAAAACTAAATGCCGGATTTGGTAGCGAAATGAATGATAGCGAGACAGCAGAGTGTGTTTTCGTTGGCAGTTTGTTTTTCTATTCGCTTTAATATTTTTGCCCCTTTTTTTCTATTTTGTCTTCAAGCTGGCGTGCAGCGCTGCCCTGCCCGCTGCCCGACATCTTGGTCAAACCTCCTTCGCCGGTAAATTTGCCGGCACCAAACTCCCGTTCCGTCAACGGTCAAACGGGAGTCCGGCGGTGGGCCCCGTCCCGTTAATATTTTACTCTTGCCCATTTATTATTCGTCCACGGCTTTTCCTACGTCTACTGGTTAATTATTGCGGTGGCCGTATGAAATTATTGACGGGATAGGCTTCGGTTGCCGTCAATTAACGTTGCTTCGTTTTGCCAGTCCGTGAATTGTCGTTGCTGCTGTTGTTTCGTTTTCCGTCAGTGGAGTGATATCAAGTCGTCGCAGCCCCCGAGGACGTACGACGGGGCTGCTTCCAGGGCAGCCTGTACCGGTTTCGAGCCTGCGACCTGCAGGTTCACAAGGTGGGAGGCTGTTCTTCAAGTTAGGATAGACGTTTAGGGATATGGCCTTGGATTCTCTCGTGGTGGTCACATGGGGCCCAAATCTTTCAGAGTTAAATAATAGATATAGCCCCCTCAACTCTCGTAAAAGCTTCCTCTACTCATTAGCTTGCTAATACTGTGTGGTTGTAAGAGCTTCCTCTACTCATTAGCTCGCTAATACCATGTGGTTGTGATATGATCATGGGGAAAAGAAAAGTTTATATGTTATACGTTTACATCAATCCTGTGATACAATTATTGATGAAATTAAAGTTTTTTTGTTACTCAAAATCCATTTTGAATGTATAAATGGGTTCAGAAAAACTCATAGAACATACCAAATTCAAATCATTTTTTATAAGATTTTGGAAAATGACCAAAAATAGATAAGAACATAAAATGTTTAGACCATATAGTTGTGGTGTAGTGAACCAACTTTGCCAATGGATTACAATTCTTACTAATCTTCCACCATTAAGTATCTACATTTTTTTTTATTCTTTTTTATCGAAATTATATGAAAGGGAAGGATCAAAGTGAATTGTTATGTAGTGAACCAACTTTGCCAACACATATGCCATGATTCTTGGTAATCTTCCACCATTGAGTATTATAATTCTTAATACTTTCAAGGCTTTGCAAAATTCTTTCATCACAGGACTAATGTGGCAATCAAAATTCTTTCATCGCTTTGCAAGTTTTAGTAGAAACAAAAAGCACATTTGGGAAATCAAAGATGAGTCAGGATTTATCCACAAGGGACAGCTAGCATTAAAAACAACAGCTATAAACTACTTCAATTCTTTTTATGGGGCAAATGAACACATTAATCTACATGATTCAGTCTCGTTGGCCAAACTTTTCCCACGTCCGGTCACAGTCGAGGACTCAAACATTTTGGATAGCCCATGTATGTTACAGGAAGTTTGGGATGTTCTAAAGTCATTCACAAAAGATAAAAGTCATGGACTCGACGGTTGGACTGTAGAATTCTTTTTACATTCCTTTGAGCTAGTTGGGGATGAACTTATGGAATTAGTGGAAGATTCCAGGTTAAGAGGAAAAGTGACCGGTTCATTAAATTCGACCTTCCTGACACTGATCCCAAAAGAAAACAACCACACATCTTTTGGCAATTACAAACCTATTGCTCTTTGCAACCTGTGCTATAAATTGATCTCTAAAATTATTGCAAATAGGCTAAAGCATGTCCTCTCGAGATCTTTGTTGGGCGAACAACTGGGTTTTTTAAAGGGCAGACAGATTTTAGACGCCATAGGCACGGCCCAGGAATGCTTACACAGTATAAAGACGAAGAATTATTAGGCACTTATTTTGAAACTAGATCTTAAGAAAGCCTTTTGCTGCATTGATTGGGACTTCCTTCGATTGATCTTGATTCAATCAGGTTTCAGTCAGCAGTGTATAAAATGGATCATGAGTTGCGTGACAAGTGCCAATTTTGTTGTCCTGGTTAATGGTGAAACATCTCATTTCTTTCATAGTGACAGAGGTCTGAGGCAGGGTTGTTCGCTCTCTCCTCTTCTGTTCATCTTGGTCATGGAAGGTTTAGGCTTGCGTCTAAAAAATGGTCAGACGGAAGGGAAGTTATCTGGGGTAAAAGTATCCAGGATAGTTAAGATATTACATCTTTTATTTGTTGATGATGTCTTAATTATGACAAACGACTCTATACAGGAATGGAAGGAAATAAAAGACATTTTGCTCACCTTATGTAGTGCCTCGGGCTTGCTGATAAATTGGACAAAGTCGACTTTCCATTATGTTAGACTTCAAGAGCAGTCTCTGGAGCTGCTAAAAGAACTATTCCCTTGTAACTTTGTGCATCTTTATGAAGGATTTAAGTACCTTGGTTATTATATTAAAGTTGACTCATATAAGGTAACTGATTGGAACTGGGTTGTTGCAAAGCTGGAGAAAAGAATTGGCCACTGGTGCAACAGATGGCTCTCCATAGGAGGTCGTTTCACACTCATCAAAGCAATTTTACAAGGATAATCAGTTTATTGGATGGCTCTAGCAGCAATACCGGTCTTTGTGTTACACAAGCTAAGAAAATTAACCTACAATTTTCTTTGGTCGGGTTGTATTGATTATAAACGCCTACATCTTTGTAGTTGGGATTCACTAGCCAAACCAAAATATAAAGGAGGTTGGGGGATTAGAACTATCTTTCCTTTTAACAAAGCTATGACCGCAAACTCCCTCTGGCGTGTGTTGACAAAAGATGGAATCGGACACTCTGTAATCAAAGACAAATACCTCCCCCACTGTTTGGTGGCCTCCTGATTTAGAACAGCTGCTAACATAGCGAGAGCGACCTCGCACACTTGGAGAAACCTGGTAAAATCAGTAAATTTGCTTACCCATTGGCTTTGTTGGAGTCTGAGGTCAGGGCACTCAATTATTAATAGCAAGGACAGTATCCTAGGACTGGGGGTATCCTCCTTATCTCCACTGCTTCTTACACTTTTAAACTTAAAAAACATCAGTTATCTTTTTCAAGCCAAAGACAACTCTAGACCCGGGATCCTATCTGACTGTTGGAAAACCAGTGATGAAATTGGACTTCCCGCTGAATTAGCTTTGGAGTGGGATGCGTACTGTATGGAGCTTTCGAGATCTGGTGTTCAGCTTCAGGACAAAGAGGACGAGCTCATGTGGACAGGGGGTGACAAATTGGGCCTTCTCACAATAAAAAATGTCTACTCAACAATCTCAAACACTCTTTGGGTTCATAATACAGGTGGTTGGAGAAGAAAATTGTGGTTTTGGAACATAGCTCATAAAATCAGGTTATTCATCTGGCTTTCCATTGAAAACAAAATGCATACTTGAGACAATCTGCAAAGGAAAGGTTGGGTTGGACCCAACATCTGCCATCTATGCTCCATAGATGCAAAGACAATGGTACATCTATTTGTCAAATGTCCCTTCACTAGACTACTCTGGGACAAGATCCATTGAACAAAATCTATTTAGTGCCTGGGATGGGAACACCCTAATTGGCTGCTTTGATACTTGGACCAAAAAGGAGCGAAACTATCAAACTCTTCCATCATTGGTTTTCTAGTTCGTGTGGCTGGAAAGAAATAAAAATGTCTTCGAATATGGGTTTCCTTCCCCAACTGCAGTTATCTACAAAACACTTGGTATGCTTACTAATTGGACAACTCTACATCCAATACAATAGGTAATCAAAAGACACACATTCCAGAGGGTTTGCCTACAGGCTGGTTTCATGGTGCAATGCAGTCAAATGGTCTCCAAAATGGAGCAGGGGGCTTGTTAAGGATTTCAAAGAACTCTCATTATAGGTGGACCTTCAATTGTGGCCCAAGTACCAACACCAGGGCTGAATTATTGGGGGTTTGGGCTACTCTCCACCTGGCTTCTAGATTAAACATTGAAGCACTTCAAATCTTTGGGGACTCCAGAATTGTTATAGACTGGTTAAATAGTAGGGGAAAACTCTAGGTCATTTATCTTCTAGGCTTGGAGGAAAGAGTCAAAGAGTTGTAATCTACTTTCAGGCAAACCAGCTTCAAACATACCTATCGTGCGCACAACAAGGAAGTTGATTTTCTTTCAAAGACCGCTCTCCATAAACAAGTTGGTTTAATCACTTTCAATCATTGGCTTGATGGGCATGAGGGCCCCCCACACTTTCTAAATCTTTATTAGTACTTGCATTTTATTAGTATCTAGTTGTCTATCCTTGCAGAGAAAAACTTATTAGTAATGTTTCTATTTTGAGGACAGAAAAAGGTTCAGCATTGAGACAGTCAGAGCACTGGATTTCTCCTTTTTTATTCTCCTTGGAACACTCAATTTGGAACTTGTGTACTTTTATTTTGATCTTTCACACTTTTAAAGGTGAAAAGAACATTGTAGGCGCTAGATATATTTGGCACTGAAGGTTTTGGCTTTGTAATCTTGCTATGAGAAGCAAAATATATTTTAATATAATTGAGAAATTTTTCTGTTGGAAAAAAGTATTACAATCCTTGGTAATCTTCCACCATTAAGTATCTCTATTTCTTTATTGTGATGCAGTTAACCAACTTTGTTAATGTACAAGGGTTATAATTTTGGATAATCTTTCACCATTAAGTATTTCTAATTTTTTTATTTATTTTTATCACCAACTCATAGTACATGTAACAAGTATGTGGATCTTCTACCATCTAGTATCTTTATTCTTAATTTTAAAAGTGATATTTATGAATGATTGATGATGAAGAAGACAAGGATTGTTAGCTAAAATGAATTTTGATCTATTAACCTTTAAAAAAAATTAAATTATTAATTAATTTTTTTTAGAATTTTATTTCTAAGCTTGAAAAAAGGTTAAAAGATTCAAATAATATATATCACAATATACTTTACGAGGATTACAATTCTCGATAATCTTTCACCATTAGATATTTCTATTTTTTTTTATTTTCTTTACAACCGAATCATAGTACATGGAACAAGTATGTGGGTCTTCTACCATCTAGTATCTTTATTCTTAATTTTAAAAGTAATATTTATGAATAATTGATGAAGAAGAAGATGAGGATTGCTACCTAAAATGAAAATTGATCTATTGAAGCTTTAAAAATAATTAAGTTATTAATTGATTTTTTTTTAAATTTTATTTCTAAGCTCGAAAAAAAGTTAAAAGGTTCAAATAATATATATCACAGTATACTTGGATTTTGTGTACAAAGTTATTTTTAATTAAACTTCTACATTTTATTGTACTTATTAAATTGAAAACTATTCTATCATTGGTGTCTTAGGATGGTATTTTCATAGCATTCAAAAGAACACTTCAATTTCACCAATTTAACTTATAATGAGATTTGTGGTAAGTATTATTTTTCATTTACAAATATTCTTACTTTGAGATGCTACATTTATTATAAATGTGTGTTCTTCTTCTCATTAAAAAGCCTACTTAATTCAAAGGAAGTTGTTGTAGCGTATATCGAATCTAGTTCCATTTAAGAGTTCATCTTACTACTTCATTATTCAAGTAGAATGAGAAGAAAACCTACTTGATTCAAAGGAAGTTGTTGTAGCATACCTTGAATCTAGTTCCATTTAAGAGTTCATCTTACCACCTCATTATCCAAGTAGAAGAAAAGGCACATGGGTCCTTTCAACGTCTAGAGGTGTGTTCAACATGGAATCTCTTCTACAGTCCAAACTTCTGGTTCGTTCAAAACACATTCATTGCAATATATTAGTCTTTTTCTTGACCTTAAATGTATAGAGAGGCCACTCTTTCAATCTTTCATCGCATGACAAGCATGGATGTACTTACATCCCTCCTTTCGAAGTCATTTTAGGTGCTCCCTTTTTCTTTTTGCATGTCCTCTCTCAAGTCTCATTAACTCAGTTTGGTCACTCATGGACATTAATATTAAATTAAACCAGTGCAGTTGTTTGAAGGGAGGTGAAGTTGAGGATTGTGCAACAGATAGTTTTAAAACAAAATCTTGCTTATGTTGATGTCAATTAGGTCTACTAGCTCAAGTGATAGAGAGAAGAAGTGGTTATCCTCCCCACCCGAGTTCAAATCTCATTTGTGACAATTTCTCTCTTCGTGAGATGATTGTTGATTGGAGCTCTTCATGAGCTAATTGTTGATTAGCAAGGTGCCAACAATCTCATTCTCACCTATAGGCCAGAGGGGGGGAGCTTGGCAATATGGGAAAAAAATAGTAACACCAGAGATATATCGAGTTATGGTCCAACGATAAGTGGGAGCAACCACCATGAAGACCCAAGTTCAAATCTCAAAAGGGATGCATCATTTGATAATGAAAGATGTTTCAATTATGGAAAGGGGATGTGCTCATGAGATTGTTGCACTTGATTATTTCCATGTGTGCATAGTGATGCAGGGCCACCCCAAGAAAAGTTAAGAATGAGTGGGCAATAGAAAAATATGGCATAAGTAGAAGCATGATAGAAATAGAAAGACAATAAAAGAGAAGCACGACATGGCAAAGTGTGAGTCAAGAAGCACAAGCAAGATAAATCAATCAATACAAAGTTTAGGCACAAAGGAAGCAAATGTGTCACAATCATAATAGAGTTTGGAGGAGGAAAATGACAATAGCAAAAGTGCAATGAAGATCGATCATGAAAACACATAAAAGTTGGAAGAGCATGCACATATGAAGCGTAGTAGAAGGACAAGCATAATATAAGATCACAAATAGTGCATTTGCGAGATAAATAATTAAACACATAAAAGTTGGAAGAGCATGAACATATGAAGCATAGAAGAAAGACAAGCATGATACAGGATCACAAATAGTGCATTTGGGAAGATGAATAATTGTATATGATAAATATGAAAGAAAGAAAGAGTAAAAATAACTTTGCACGATGAAAAAAAAATTAAAATACAAAATGAAAAGTTCATAAAATACTAGATAATTAACAAATAAAGAAAAAATATGATGACAATGATTAGAATTTATTAACTAATCACAATAAGAAATTAACAAAAATCTAAAATAATAAAAAAATTAATATCACAAAATTACATTGTAATATCTATCAAATAAAATTTAAATAATAATAATTCAAGTAAATAATTAACTATAAAATATATTTTAAAAAAAAAATACCATAAATTTTGCATGCCACCTCCTTCACTTTGTCCAAACAATGTTATTCCATAATAAAGAGAGTAAGATAATTTATTGAAACCTTTTGTTACTAAGAGGATGGTGATTTTGAGGAAAAAAATAAATTATAATTTAGATAAATATTAAATGAAGAATGAATTTTTTTTTGTTTTTTAGATAAGGAATTATTTTTTAATCTAGTGATTCGATTATTTTATTTTTTAAAATGTTAAGATTATAACTTAACTAAACATTAAATGGTATAGTAATTTCATTATTTATTTTTTAAAATGTTAAGGTTATAACTTAACTATACATTAAATGATGTGTGAGATTTTCTTGTCTGTTTCTTTTTTTCTGGGAACCAATGGAGGACGTCTTCTTGGATCTTTTTCAACTGATGCACAATCTTACCTACGATGGCACCTGTTTTGAGAAGAAACATTAAATGATGTATGAGACTTTTTTGTTTGTGCAATAAATTGATTGTTTACTTTATAAAAGTTTTAAGGTTACAACCTAGTTAAGATTAAATGATGTATAAGACTCTCTTGTTCGTGGGATAAGGGACCCCCTCCTCTGTGTAATGATTTGATTACTTATTCTACAAAGATGTTAAGGTTACAACCTAGCCAAACATTAAATGATGTAATTGACTCCCTTGTTCATGGGACAAGGACCCCCTCCTCCATGCAACGATTTGATTGCTTACTCTACAAAGATGTCAAGGTTACAACCTAGCCAAATATTAAATTATGTATGAGAGTCCCTTGTTTGTGAGACAAAGAACCCCTTCCTCCATGTTATAAGTTGATTGCTTACTCTACAAAGATGCTAAGGTTACAACTTAGTCGGATATTAAATGATATATGAGACTCCCTTGTTCATGGGACAAGGGAGGGATTGCCTCCTCCATCTAGTGATTTCACTACATACTCTACAAAGATGTTAAGGTTACAACCCAACAAGACATTAAATGATATATAAGATTCCATTGTTTGTGGGACAAGGGACCCCTCCTCTAGTGCAACGTTTTGATTGCTTACTTTACAAAGATGTACATACCTTACTCCCTTTGATTCAAACCTGTGACCTGAAACACATGTTTTTAATCATCAAGTCCACTCAAGCTACCATGAAAACCAATTTCAAAACAATATGAGATATATCATTATTATTATTCACTTTAAGGGGTTGTCTTTACTAGTTTTAGTCAATGTTGATGGGTGTTAGACTAATTTTGTTGTGCCAATAAAAATCTAGTTCAAATCCCCTAGGTAAAACACACTAATCTATATAAACAAATTTATTAAAAAAACCTTTCATAAATGTGAAGAAATGCCTTTTACATTTCTTCACAAAATAAAATAATATATATATATATATATATATATATATATATATTCTTGTATCATAATTTTAAAATTAATTAATTAATTTATTTAAATTAAAATAAAAAATTATACATCTAATTATTATTTTTATATTACATTTTAAAAATTATTTTATCCTAAATTTAATATAAATTAATTATTTGAATCATTTTGAAAATTTATTTCATATAATGTATAAAATATATATGAATGATTATCCAATATATATATATATATATATATATATATATATATATATATATATATAATTAAATTTAGAAATTAAAAAATACAAAATATAAATTTGGAAAAAATAAAAAAAAACATTTCCAAAAACAAATAATACAATATTACAAATTAATATTTTAACTATGATTGAACTCCTCAACGAAATTGGATTTTAAAACCTGAAACAATTTTTCCCATAATTGAATAACACTCAGTGTGATTCTCCACCTTTGTAAAGGTGGAGAAAAGATTTGATATTAAGTAATACATATTAAAAAATAATAAGAAATATATATATATATATATATATATATATATTTCTTATCATTTTCAACGCTTGAAAGAAGAAATCCCAAAAGACACTCCATTTTAAAATATGGAACAATTCTCTTCAAATTTTAGTGAGAAATCATAATGTGATTCTCCACCTTCTTAAAGGTGGAATTCATGCCAACACTTACAAAACATAGTTGCAACAAATACATTAATACTAATTTATGTTCTTGGGTTTCAAGGGTGTTTTCTTGTCCCTGTATTGCTCATCAAAAAAAACTTATTCCTAGACACCCCTAAAGATATGTCAGCCCTTGAAATACTTTAATATGCCCTTTACTTAACCAAAATGAATTGACCATTACCTCCTAAGGTTCTAATTCCATGCAAAGCTAATAGCAGATAATTTTTTTGGTATGGGAGAAATGTTTTTAATTTTATATATTATTTGATGTGTTTTTTTTTATAAAAATAATTTTTTTTTTTTTATTAGTAAGTGTTTTGAAAAATTGTATTTAGTTTTAGTTATTATTATTATTTTTAATTCTTCTATTTGTTGGAGGAACTTATTTCCATAATTTATTGTTGTAAATGTTCTCTATTTGTTGATCAACTTCTCTATCAGATAAGTACCTATGAGATGTGGAAGGTGGTATTTTGTTTTTTGTGCTTTTTCGGATCAATCCATCTTCCTCGATGCTCATACCTGAGGAAGGGCGAGGAAGGGCCTCCGCCGAGGTAGTTGTATGAGAAGATACTTGATCGTCAATTGTAGATTGATTCAATGGCTTTGCTACTACCCTTTATGATGTATTCTTTACGACTTCAATAGTTTGTTGGACATCCTCAGTTTGTTCCTTGAGGCCAATTTCCTACTTAGGTAATCCAGGTGGATATTGGTGGCCACCCACCTGTTCCAAATTCAAACTGGTTCATCTTGACAGTTTTGAGTTCAACACGTTTATTTGTAATGGGGACATTTCTTTGTAATTGTGGGTTTTGCACTTACAGGGTTGCCTTGAAACCCTACACAACATCCAGATGGATATTGGTGGTCGCCCACCTATTCCAACTGG
The DNA here is from genome assembly GCA_009831015.1 of Picea engelmannii. Lineage (NCBI taxonomy): Eukaryota > Viridiplantae > Streptophyta > Pinopsida > Pinales > Pinaceae > Picea > Picea engelmannii. The sequence continues at coordinate 89,189 of ML789181.1, forward strand.
CTTATTTTGGAAGTTTTCATGTTAGTACATCTTTTTGTACTTCCAGGGTCGTTTTGGGGCTCTAAACAATGTTTTCTTGGCTCGTCACGATCAATTTATAAATGGAGTCAGAGTTTGATGACATAATGCGTAGTTCTCGAAAAGACCTTTCCAACGGGCTATCACTCGCCTAAAACGAAGTTCGCATGCAAAAGTTACGACCCCAAGAAGTTAATGCACTAATTTACCCCAACGGGGCCAACATGACTTTTGGCGCTTCATCTCCTAGGGTTAGGTTTTTGGATGTCTAGGGTTTTGGCATTCATGTTTATCATAAAATAGTCTTCAGAGCCTCATTGTAATTATCTTCTTGCGAATGAGCGTAGCCGTCACATCTCTTCTCAGAGATAAAGCTCCCACCATTCTAGCAAGTCTTGCACTCTGTATTTTTATAGTCTATGTATATTTATTTCATTAATAGAAATCATGTATTGATGTATTTCTCTGTTTTTGGCAATTTTTATGTGTATTTCATTGTAATATCTCTGCTTTCATTTTGTTCAGAAAATAATCCGGATCATTAGGAGCTCGGCCCTAATCTTCAACTTGAATTTTTGAAGAACTTAATTTCTATTGGGAACCTCCCTAGTCAAGGCTTCCCTTTATTCTTCTATCGATGTCTTGAAAATTGTCACATGACCCTTAACTTCTCTCTAATTTCTTGGGCTTTCCCTCCACAAAATTACTATGGGATTTAATTGTTAATTGTTTTTGAATTCACTTGGGATACTTTGCCATTAAATGGCTTATTCTCGACATATGACTTCTTTCTATTGTGGAAGGTGTTATTCTCATAGTCTAATGCATGATTTCATTAGGTTCCTTCCCATTCCAAGATGATCATGTTTGGAAACCCCTTCCTTAAGTCTAATTCTAAACATATTATTGTAAAAGTGAATGTTTTCCCTCTTCTTTATTGTTGCCATGGCGGATGAAATTGCCCAAGCAGTGGCTTGTTCTTTCCAATATGTCCTCCTCCCAAAAATGTGTATGCAGATCTAGGAGCCTCTCTGATATAGGGCTTGAGGAGACCGTCATAGCTATCAAGGTTAAATATGGGGTCCATGGTATTGGGAAAATGCATCCTCTTTCCCAAAACCACAAAATGCCTTTTAAAACCTTCAACATCTCAGCCTTCTTATGAATACAACACTACAAAAAAACCTTTCTCACAAAATATTACCAAGTAATAACCTTCCCATCTGTTATGGAATCAATATGTGAGCACATTGACATTCAACCATAGTCCATTGGAATGGCATAGCAAAGCTTTCTTCTTCTAAGGATTAGTGAATCTTACCAAATACAAGGAAAATGCAAAACCGAGTCGAAGGCATCTTTAAAAGATCTATCGTCCAACAATGAATGTCAAGGCAAACCCTCTAGTGTAGAACCTCCATTAGAAACATGCGTCTCCAACACACAATGAGGCAAATTCTCATGGACTATATGAACTTATTGATCTCCTTACCTTATGGTAAATATAAGCCTCCTCTTTGATCTCCTTGAGCCAGGCCCTAATATGTGATTCAACGTTAACATGGTACAAATATCCTCTTCGATACAAAGGAAGAAATATTTGAACCTTGCACCTCTTCCATACAAGCACAATACTTTACCAACTAATCATAGATCATATAATAATCCCTAATTTACAGACAAGGGTAACGAAATTAAAAGTTACGTAAAATCTAGCCAATCACTTTACTATGTACCCAAATAAGCAATCCATCTTAGAAACACCATATCTTGTAACTCCAACATCATAGATAAAATCCAATCATATAATAGCGTAGTCTAAACGTTCTACCTTTTGGTAGTTTTCCGACAACTTTTTTCGTTTGATTTTGCCCAAAATCCAGTGAGGAATGGTTGGATCTGTAGATTTGAGTGGTTAAATTTATATAATCCAAGTGCCCCAAGGATTTTTCAGCACGTTGAATCCATTTATACATTCAAAAATACAATTTAAACAACATAACATAACGATTTTGTCTAGATTTACTCACCAAATTCCAACCAAAAAACCCCAAAAATAAAACATTTAACCAACCATCATATAATCCATAAACATTATTTCCACATTAAAAAAACCCAAAATTATTCCTACACAAAACCACATACACTACACCAATCAACTTTTTCTCCCATTCAAAGATACTTATCCTTTCTCCTAAATGATCATTACTTGGAGAGACTAGTTTCAATGCAAAGGCAAAAAGTTATTTTGGATGGCAAGGAACGAATTAAAGTCTCATTTTCAAAGCATCTGAATTAATTAATAAAGTACAAAAACATAAAGTTCAATATAACCCGCGCGAGCCAAAAGTAAGTTTGTATTATACGATGTCGTCTCTGAAATATATTATTATTATTAATAAACAGTTTCCGAAGAAGAAAAAATTCAAATTCCTACTGCTCGTGGGTAAGAATAATATTAAATTTAAATAAAGTCGGGTCGCTTTCATTGCCTGCATGGACCACTAAATTCCCACCCATTACCTACATAGATGGAAATAGGTCAATTTCCAATATTGATGAGATGGTTTTATTGCTCTCTTGCGTGGACCAGTCACTGTCACATTTCAACCATCGCTTTTTATCCTCTCAATTGCCCCCTGCTCTACATTGCCATCAAATTTGTCACTTTCATACCTACACCAATAAACTCCTGTTGAATATATATGTCACAAAATAAATCTATCCCATGGTTTTCTAAAGTCATAAGATGTAGATTGTTTTTTTAAACATTTTAAATAATTTGTTGATATTTGTTGATAGTTGAGAAGGAATAGACTTTCACTCTTACCAAATGCTTTTAAATCTTGAACCATTACCCTATTCTTTGACATTAAAAAATAATATTTTAATACATAAAAACAATTTTAAATTTAACTTTTATTCAAAGTTTACATATCATTCTACATAACTTTTCTCTTTTCTTATTGCAATTAAGATAAATTATCCCCAACATGGACCTAATATTTTTATGAGAGTATTATATAAATATATTATCCTCATCATGGACCTAAGATTTTTATGAGAGTATTATATTTAATGTTTTTTAACTTTATTTTGTGGGGCTAAGCTACCAATGTTATGTTGTTACAGAATTTGTAGGTGGCATGTAAACATCGACTGTAACTTTCTCGAAAGGGCATTGAAAAAATTATATTCAAAGCAAAATTATATTTGTATGCATCTTTTATTACCTAAGTTTACATAATAATAAAAATTTGATAAAATATAGAACATTGAGTTTTTTATAAATATTTCCAAAAACAAAGGATCTACATGGCATGCCAAAGGTTGTTATGGAGTGAGTGTTGGGCTTTTAATAAAAACCAACAAATTTTAAATTTTAGATTATGTGTACACTTTTTCACGTTGGGATGGTATGTTTTCTTGTATTTAAATTTATAATTTGAAAAATTGTTCATATATATATTAAAAATTGTGTTCATTGGATATAGTTTAGATGGTTGAGTAGAATGATTGTTATGTTTTTTACTCAGATTCAAATCCTTCGAGTGACATGCTTGTGCTTGTAATGGGTTGATATGATGTTCTTCTTGTTGAGCACCCATTGTTCTGCACATGTGATTCCCTTAAATGAGTATATATGATGCTCTTGTTGTTGAGCCCCCAATATTTCGAAAATGCTTGGCCTTCCCATGTTCTCTCATGGATTAGTGTAATGTTTTTTTAGTTTGATTATTTATTAATGTTTTTTAAGCTTAAACATAGGTGCGATGAATTCAAATTTCTATCATTACTTCTAGTTATGTTGATATATTAATCTTTTTTATTGGTTTTTGGTATTTTTATGAATTTTAGTATTTATAGTGTTAATAATGGTTTGTTGGGTTGGTGATAACAAGGTATTAACAATGCCTCTACCATGGTTCAAGTTTATCCAACAACACACCTGTGCTTGTGCTAGTGATAGTTGTATACTAATATTTGTGATGATAGTGGGATCAAGTGCAAGTCTTGGACAACTTTAGCACTTGCAGTGGTTTAGTTGAAAGATGATTTCTATAGTGTGATGAAAGATTTTTGCTTCATTGAAAATGTCAAGTATAACAATCATTGCTTGCTTTTGATGACCATAAATGAGTATATATGATGGTATCATGACATTTATAAAATGTCTGTGTAAGATCCTCAAGTGACACAGGTATAGTCAAAATCTTGGTAATTTTATTTTCAGAGTCTTAATAGCTTTTATGTCTGGTAGTATAGGTTTGATTTTATTTTGTTTTCATAAAAAAAAATTAAGGTATTGAGTTGGTAGCCTTTTGCTTTCTTAGAATGCTCGTTGTGAATTTTTTTAGAGTTCTTTAGCACATACATGTCTATTTTGATTTTCTTATTGAAATAACAAATATGTAGTTTTTTTTGGCAAAAAAATCTTAAATTTAATATTATTATTTATTTAGCTTACATTTTTTAATTTCTTTAGTAGTACACTTAAAAGGTATTATATTGCACAAGAGTAAGTTAAATAGTGGACAAACTCAATTTCTTTTCTATTCAATTTTTTTCACAAATGCCAAAAGTTATAGTTCCACTTGATTGATGGGAACTTTGACTATGGTACTTTTTCTTTAGAGGTTTTGACGTATTTTGAGATACCTAAATAGTCTAAATTTTGAAAAAAAACAAGTAGATCAAGGCAAAACTTTGCTTTGTCGAAAAAAATAAAAATAAATAAAATAAACCAACCAAAAAGGTTGAGCTTGTCCACTTTTTAACCCACTCCATATTAGATACATTGCCACTTGAGAATGTTAATTATCAATTGATTGGTATTGATACTTGTAAGCTTGGACTAGTCATGAGTGGTCCATTACATTGTGGTGGCATAATCGACGTGTGGTGTGCTCTATTTACCAGTCTTCATTGCATAATCACTTGTAATGGCTCATTAGAATAGAAAGTGCAAAAACAAATGCACCTATATGGCAAATTGCAACTCTGCACTCTTAGCACTTTGCTTGGTTGTCAACCAACTCACTTATAACCTTCCTAATTGTAAATCCATAGTTTAATAAACTCTAATGGAAAAAAATATTATCTATTCTTCATTGGTTGATTGTCCAACTTCCCATAAATTCTTCATATTCTCTCTTGTTGTTTCATCTTCCTCTCTAACCATTTAGATCCACAAGTAACTATTTATTGTCCTTGTCTTTGTATATGAGATTATTTAGCTTCCTTCAATGCATTGATATGTTGTTTCCTATTGCAATCATCATGCATGCTCTTTGTCACACTTCTCCCATGCATTCGTTGATGTGATCATGCTAACATCATCCTATTTCTTCATGCATACTTTGTTTGTCATGCACTTGTTTCCTATGCACCTAAGCTTTGCATTCTGCTTTCATTATGTCAAACCGGTGCTTCTTCACTTGTGTGTCTATCTCTTATGCTCTCATTTCATCACATTTCTACTCTTATTAAGCTTTTGTATGTTGTGTTCGCATGTCAGTCACTCAAACTTAACTTCTCCTGAATGCTCCTACATCATGATGTCTAATGACTTTCATGTGGAATTGGTAAGATAATGAATTACCTGCAAACTCTTCACATTCCTTCTTGTCACATCCTCTCTAAATACATAGATCACTCTTTGCCTACCTCATCTCTATCATCTGGAATTGATCTAACTTCCTCCAACACAATACCATGAACCATGTTATCTCTTACTACATTCTCCATCAAAATTTGAAAAGCCATTCCATGAAAACCCAAGCCATGTGTAGAATATATATATATATATATATGAAAAAGTTTTATATATATATATAACTTTTTCTA
>ML789181.1:105064-119945 GCA_009831015.1 Picea engelmannii
CGGAGGGAGTAGTGGGAGTGACGGGTTTAGGGCGAGGGATAAAGGAGGGTTTTCGGTTTTGAGATGATACAACCTGTTGTGCTTCTTTATCTCTTTTAGTAGCCTCCACCCAAGTCGAGGGTCGAGCCATGAGGACATGGGCCCAAATCTCCTCCTTGAAGCCATTGATAAAACAGTCTCGAAAGAAGGCAACAGTCATGCCCTCTGTTCGAAAAGCCAGGCACTCAAAGGTAGCTATGAAGTCTTCTATTGTTCCAGATTGTTTCAACTTTGTCAAACGACCCAAATGGTTGGTGTCCGTGTCAAAGCGTTCATAAAGCTCAATCACAAATTGGGTCCAAGAAATATACCCTTGACGAAAAGTTTTTCTCCATTGCCACCATTGCCAACGTTCTTGATCTAGATGGAGAACACCATATCGGAGTTTGGCCAAGTCATCTGTAATGTCGTATAATTAGAAATAATGTTCCATTTGGGTTACCCAACCAGTGGGGTCCGAGCCATCAAATTTGGTCACGTTCACCCGCAGAAGGCGTATGTCACGTTGAAAGTGATGGGACTGAAAGGTATGGGAATGGGAGGAAGTTTCACCTTCATTCTTTGGAGGTGCTTCAGAGAAATGGTCATTTGTAGGGATCTTCAGTTTGGTGCAGAGTGATGCAAAGAAAAATTCAAGCTGGGTGGTCAGTTCTTGTTTTATTTCCTCCATTGAGGACTGCATGGTTGTATTTATGGTAGCATTGATGGATGAATCAATGGAGGCAACAATAGCACTGCGTTGTTTCACTTCTTTTTGGGTTTCGAGGAACCAGATTGCATGGTGTTGAAGCGAGCTTCCAGGTCTTGGCTACGGGTATGGGCCATGAGGATGGGTGAACTGAAAAGGGGTGGATGGGGTAAAAACTTTTGCCGAAAAATTATATGGATGAATGTGATAAGGGTGGAGAGACAAATCCAATGGAATAGGTCTCAAATAATGGTGAAAAAATTTCTAGACTTTTTTTTTTTTTACACCTGTGGAGTTATACTCTGGTCTGAAGAATACTGCAGTGATGAAATCCCCAAATGCTTAACCAGAAAGAGATGTGTATTTACTTGGCAACTCGAACACAGTTGCGGGGCAATAGATCTAGTCTGTTTTAATTTGTTTATGTTTTTGTGCCCCAAGGGTTAGGTATTCAAGGGTTCTACAGACAAGGGTTTGCCCTGTGCTATAACTCTTTGATATACGTGCAGGGTCCAACAGTAGTACTCGCCCCAATATCTCAGGGCACTAACTAAGGAGGATAAACCGTACCCTTAGCTGTACTATCCGACTACCCAGGTACTAGAGAGTATCTTTCCGAGTGCTGTTCTCGGTGACACTATAGCAGTCCGGCGGCCGATAGGTTTATCTAAAGAGGGCTTTAGGAAATCTAGGTCGATCCGTACACATGTATTGTCTGATCCGCTACCTCTCGAAAGGGTACCAACATGGGTTACAAGGGTGGCCAACAATGTGCGCTTAAGAACCACTTGTATTTCCTGCATGTATGAATCCCTCAACCGCGGGTTTATGTGCGTAACGACAGATCTCTGTGGCTTAAAGAGGCCGGAATATGTCTCTACCCTGGAAAAAAAATTCCCACAATTTCTGCCAAGGAAAGTGCTCTGATACCACTTGCAAGATGCCAGATATAATAAATATGCAGAATATAAATAAAATGCTAGAAATGGCAGAATAACAATAATATATCCAGCATAATCTCCACAATAACACATAAATGATATAAGAACAACAACAGAAATAACACTTTGATTCAGAAAGCAATGTTCACAAGCTTCTTCGAGGGGGCAACCTCCAATCAAGCAACGCTCTGTTACAATAATCTCCAAGCTAGGGTTTACATACCCTCGACCCTTATTTATACTAAATATGTCTATTAAGAGAAGCATCCAGAGGAAGATCCTTCTAGAAGCGGAAGCTTCTATTAGGTCTTCTTACATCTGCCTTATTCTATTTTATTGAAAGGCCTTATTAATATTGACCTTTATTACATCCAAATATATTGATCTACCTATGTGCGGGTTAGGAACCTAACACTAGATGAATGAGCTTGTTGGCTAGACGGTTTGCCTTTTGATTGAGCATCCTTAGGATATGAAAGTACTCCAAACTTTCAAACCTAATGACTCCCTTTCTTATTTTCTTGATAGTTCTTATAAGCTTGATATCACTTGTCAATTGGGTTTAGCTCCGGTGGTTGGGATTAATGATTGATATCCTCCCCACCCAGGTTCAATTCCCACAAGTGACATGTTAAGCTCACAACAAGAATATTGTTGTAATGACTTTGAGCTCTGTTGTTGATTGATCTTATGCTCTGAAGATTCTAGGGTTTACCTTGGGTACCATCCTCGAAATGAGGGGAGGTACTCGAGGGTTTTCCTTAGGATTTGTAACTTGGAAAAGAAGAAGAAGAAGAATAAACTTGCCATCACTTGGAAATGAGGCTCTTTGCATTGATTTGATGATTAATGTTGAGTCCCCAATTATAATAAGTCTTTTGATATGACTACATCGATAATCCTTAACTCTTGAAACATAGTCAATGCCTCCGCTTGGTTGTTTGATGCTCTACCTAATCCCCATTCAAAGGTGTTTTTTTTTTTTTTTCTCGGGAATTGAGGATGAAGCTCCCACACCTGCGTCAATGATCATTTTTAAAATTATTTAAAACATTATATGCCATTTATTTTTGCAAAGTTTTGAATTTTATTTAATTATATAATATTAATTAATTTAGAATGTCATACATACAATGGAAAAATTTGTTTTATAATACTTTTTAGTTTTTTTTTTTTTCAATTTGTTTTTAACAAAATAGATTTTTTTTTTAATCTTATTGAAAGTAAAATCTTAAAGATCTCATGAAAAAACTTATTTTTAGTTATTTCATTAGAAAAAACACTTAAAAAAGAAAAAGAAAACAAACATAAAAATAGAGAAAAAACCAAAGGAAGAAAAAGAAAACGATGATATAATATAAATCCTAAATTTGCTCTCCATTCCTAAATAAACCTCCTTTAAATAAAATGAAAAAAAAACATCAAAAATAAATAAAAATAAAAAAGACAAAATTGTTTTTTCTTTCTTAAAACACACTTAAAAATAAACACCAAAAAATTGGCAAAAACAAGAAAAAAAAGACGTCAATAAAATTTTCAAAAAATGAAAAGAAAAACATATGAAGGGATTTGGGGGGAACTCCTAGAATCACTCCTCCCCTCACCTAGTTAGCCTCTGCCTCCCCCTCTACCCGTTGTCTCCCCTATTTGTCGCCCTACCCCCACTCAAGTCCCCGTCCCTACCCTCATTGTGCCCCAACTTATTGTTTGCCACTACTCTCATGTAGCAAGGGGAGTGCCACTCCTCTATAGAAATTGTGAGGTCCTATGACGCTGCCATCTAAGGTCTGTCCTTGACCTTAGTATGGCTCTAAGTTTCAACTATGAGGCTGCCATCTAAGGTCTGTCCTTAACCTTAGTATGGCTCTAAGTTTCAACTATGTGGCTGTCTTTTCTTGTTGTTTTTAGGACATCAAAGAGTCACCAAACTTTCTGCTCAATATTTGATGGTTAAGTGCCCTTTTGAGGTGCCCTTGCAAGTGTTTTCTTTAGCCAATGTTAGCACATGCAATATACATCAAAACACATAACAATACCTCTAGATCTTTAACTTTAAAATGATGATCTACACTTCTAAGCATGCATAAAATTGACACATAGATTTTTGGTCAACATGACCCTGGAAAACCTCCCCGTGGGGAAAACCAATTTGAAGTAGATATATATATAAGGCCTCAAAGCAAAATGTACAACACAGGAAACATATACAAGTGAACCTGGTACAATAGCAACCACTCTCGGATGCCTTGGAGTTCCTTGAAGACCTCGCCACAAGCCTTGTGAAGTAAGGCGCCCCTTTCCTTGGTGAGCCTTTCTTCCTCTTGCTTGCTTTGTCTTTATCATGATCCTTTGCTTTGCCTTTGCTCTTGCTTGCCTTTGAACTTGCCTTGCCTTTGAACTTGCCTTGCCTTTGAACTTGCCTTGCCTTTGAACTTGCCTTATCCTTGCCTTGCCTTTGTAGTAGACTCCTCCTCTCAAGAAAGCTTCCAACAAAGAAATAGAGCGCCCTCTCCTCAAGTGTGCCCCCTCCTCAAGCAAAACCCCAAATGGTGCACCCTCTTTGCCACTTGCACCCTCTACTCATAAGAATGCGCTTAAGTGGATGAATGAAGACTCTCCATAATATAGGGAACTCTCCATGGCTAGATGCGCCCTCCCAAAACTCTAGAGTGCGCCCTCCTCTAGCATATGCACCCCTCCTCCATATAATGCACCCTCCTCCTAGATGTGTGTGCCCTCACTCCCAATAGTTCCCTCTATAGCACAAGAGTAAGCCACAACAACGAGAGTGAGCCTCCAAGCAATGAATGAGGCCTCCTCTACTATGAGTGTGCCCCTCTCCTCAAGTTGCACCCCTCCTCTAGTAAATGTGCCTCCCTCTAGAAGCATGCGCCCTCCTTCTAGAAATGGCTAAGACTCCATGGATGAACTCTCAAAGCAAGCTCCTTAACTCAACAAAGGCTTCCTCCTCAAATCCTCATGCAAGTGCGCCCTCCTTCTAGAAATGGCTAAGACTCCATGGATGAACTCTCCAAGCAAGCTCCTCAACTCAACAAAGGCTTCCTTCTCAAATCCTCATGCAAGTGCGCCCTCCTCTCCTTAAGAAATGTGCCCAAGCTCTCCTCCTCTTCTTCTATTCTCACAAGTGAAGAATGAATCTCATAAATGCACTATACCCTCCTTTGGTCAAGCCCTAAAAGATCAATGGTCTAGATCCAATCTAGCCAACTCTAATCAATTTGTGAGATCTAATCCAAAAATCTCACTAAGGAAACCCACTTTCCTTAGTTGATTTATGTCTATTAATTCACCCACTTTGTGAATTAATTGTCACTTTATGACTTAAGTGACATATTTCACTTTTGACTTAAATCTCTTGAGTCAAAGTGAAATTAGAATCATAAAGTAAAGTACAAGGGTAATAGTCTCCCCCTTTGTGTTTAGAGACTCATAAACACATGGGGACCACTTTCCAAGGTACCCAAATCTCAACACCCTCCACTTCCCCTTCCATTCATATGGTTTTTTTGTTTTTAAATTTAATTTAATCAATTTTTCTAATACATTTTCCAACAATTTTTTGGTGTTTTTTTCCTTTAAAAAAAAAATAAATTTTAGTTTTTTTTTGTTTTTTATTTTTAAAAGGAAGGTTGTTTTTACCGAATGTTTTGTTTTTTTTTTGTAAGAGAGGTTATTTATTTATTTATTTTAAGGGAGATGAGAGATGATTAGGAGCAAATTGGAGTTTTTGTTATATTTTTGTTTTCTTCTTAAATCAACACTAAAAGAGTGGACATTTTAAGGTTTATTTTTTGGTTTGTTTACAATAGTATCATTTTTTTAGGTCATGGTTTAAAAAATGTTGCAATTTTAAGCCCCTAAAAAGGAAGTGCTACTAGTAGCACCATTTTTCGATTCATGGGCTATTTTTACGATTTGTGTTGCAACGAAAATGGTTCTAAAAATGTTGCAAGTTTAAGCTCGGAAAAAGGGAGGTGCTACTAATCTAGCGACATTTTTCGATTTGGGGGTTGAATTTGAGGTTTGGTTCCAACGATATTGGTTGTTGAGACCATGGTTTCAAACAAGTTGTAATTTTAATCCTCAACAAAAAAAAAGTGTGCCACTACTAGCACCACTTTTTGATTCGGGAGTTGATTTTGGTGTTTTTAAACGCAAAAATATGGGTTTTTATCTCTTTGAGTTATTTATTACTATAGAGGTGGGTTTCATTCTTCACCATCGAACTATGTACTTCCTTATGTTTCTTTTGAGCATTTTCCTTCTATCATTATACCACCACAATACTCAATATCGACATGAAGTGGTCTATGTTCAATCTCTATGTTTTTTTCATTCATTGGCCATTCTCACCAAGACCATTGTCATTAAATCCCATCTTTTGTAGGAATTCAAAGCCTATTCCCTACATGATCAATTCAAATTGAATGATTAATAAAATCTCTTGGATATTCCAATGGTTGGCTCACCAAAATAGATCTAATCTTAAATTAATCTACTATTGTGAGCCTATGCTCGACTACATGACTATCTCTTTTGTATTTTTAATATTTTAACAAAAATAAAAACACAACATTTAGTCAAGAGTGGCTTGGTGTGGTTACTGAAAGTGGGTAGCTAATTTAGATTCTTTAACTACTATGAAATATAAAATAGACTACACTAGTAAACCTACACAATGGAACACGAATATTTACCCCAGAAGTCCAATATGGGAAAACCAACAAGAATTGAAGGATGGTGCATTTTGTCTTTTTTATAATGAAGATTACAATACAAAATACAAATCATTACAAGAATAATGTGAAGCTATGATACACTATGGTATTCTATAGTCTTCTACTGATGACTTCTATCTCTTTCTTGTCTTTTAGCATCTCATCCACACTCCTACTCATGCTATGAAGCAATCGATCACCAAAGAAAAAATGAAGCCATTTACCTCCTTCGATTGGGTTTTTGATAGCTTGACTTAGGGTTAGGTTCAAGGTTATAGAACCCTTTTGGACTCTTCGTGATGATTAGAAAAGTCTCTAGTGGATCCCCTCACGGGTGAATGACGGTGAGCAAACATCGTTGCCACTTAGAACTACAAGGAACCATTTGATTGTTACATTGTCGAGGCCATAAATTTCACAAACAAATTTAGTCTCATGAAAATGGACTAAATTCAGAAATCTATTGGCATGTCAAATGAGGTAAACAAATCTAGAAACTACATTATAGACATTAGAGACTGACGCTGAAAAAACCCACACGAGTAGAGTTCTACACCAAAGTGTGAAATATAAATCTCTAACTGAATTTTTATCAAGCAAATCATAAGCTTATAAAGTTGTACACAAAGAGAACTAACTCAACAAATCTATCAGAAAAATACTCACTAGATCCTAAAAGCTAGCAACAAATGACAATAATAGAGCTAGTTGGAGAAATGCTCTCAACCACTGCATGAGACTAGGAAACTAAAAGGTTTCATCACACAAATCCACAATAATAATCTCCTGCGAATAATGATGTGATATACAAAAGCTTAATATACTCACACTAAGACTAAGTACATTAATCCCTATCATTTCTCCCAATAACAGAAGCATTGGCCTCCAAAACTTTCAAGAGAGAGGGGAAGTGTTGTTGTAGTTGATGTTGAATGAGCACAATGCAGGTGTTAATCCTACTCAACGATAAGGTACAGAGTCATAGATTCATGATGAATTCGATGAGACAAAGTCCTACAAGTGAAATTGCATAAACCAAACTCTATCTCGGTGATGTGGATTAACATGATTGAACCCAAATCCATATATGATCAAAAGAATGCTCAAATCCTACTAAAATCTCCCAGCAAACAAGTTTCTAAAGGCTAAAACATCATACAAAGTGGTGTGATCCAAATGACGAAGTTGTTGAAGTAGAATGGAGTGATTACAAGTCTCCAAAAGATACTCCAACAAAAACCTAGCTTGGGGACATTGATTCCTTGAGCTATTGCCAAAAGAAGGCATATAAACTACAAGGGTCATCATATACCAAAACATGCTTGTGAAAAATTAATAAAGGAGTGGGCAAAATCACCACTTAAGGTAGTGTTACAAATAATCCCAAAGTTTCAACAAGTTAGTGTTTGAACATCATCAATAAAAGATAATAATGACCACAAATGTTACAAAAATCAAATATGGGCATGTAGCTAGCCTTGTCGAAGGTTGTTGAATGCACCAACTGAGTAGAGACAAATAGTTGTGAGGTAGTGTAGGATGATGAATGAATTTGAATCATTATGAAAATTATCCCTCCATGGTTGCTTTCACCTGCTTCGAAAGACTTGTTGAGTTAGTTCTCTTTATGTACAACTATATATGCTTATGATTTGCTCAATAAAAATTCAGGCGGAGGTTTATATTTCGCACTTCAATGTAGAAATTTGTTCATGAGTGGGATTTCCCACATCATGAGTGGGAAATCCCACATTGGCTACTTTGAGTGTTGGTAGCTCTCAGGGTGGGAAAAAGGGACAAGATCCCTTGAATTTCTCATTATTCACTTGGTTGTCTTGATTCATGTTGATGTCTTTTCACCCGTCAAATAGAGACCAATTTTTTTTCTTTTGAACTTGGAAAGTTCCAAATAATCTTCAATTGTTGATCGTGAAGACCCAACAAGTTTCCAATCAACTTTAGTTTTCTAGTTTTTCATCATGAAAGTCTAACAGGGATAGTTTCTCTTTGAAACAAAAGAGAAGGAAAATAAATGATACTAAAAAAAGGAAATTGCTTATGTCCATCTTCTCACTGAATATCCCTATGTCTCATCTCCATCCAACACTTTATGGAATCTAAAACAGAGGTCATATGCCCAAGATATGCCAATTTCCTCACTCATTTCTATAATACTACCCCATACTTAGCCATTTTCCTTACTCTCCACACTTCATACTTAACCATTTTTCTTTCTTTCCACTCTACTCTACTCTCCTTCCTCATTACTTCATACTTAGCCATTTTTTCAATCTTCCACACCATTTCCATATTTTACTATTTTCCACACTTAGCCATTTCCATACTTATCCCATTTCCATTTTCATTATCCACTTATTCATTTTCATTATTATTTTCATAATTCATTTCCATTTTCCATTTTCATACTTACGTGATTTACCTCCCCAACGCTCAATCATTTTTCATGACTTTCCATGTTTTACTCTTTTTTTACATCAAGTCTTCCATTGTGGATGTGAGACAACCTTCCTCTTCATTTACCTTTTTCCCCTGTGTCTTATGTTCTACAACCCGTAATCCCACTACCCTCGATTTGCACCTCCACTTCCACATTACCCGAATTGCACCCTCATTAAAATTTATACTTAGTCTACTTTTTGAATGGGTGAGACCCTCCTTCACCATCCCTTGACCTCTAACCTGCATGACTTATCACTTACATGACTTATCACTTATCACCTGCATGACTTATCTTATTTTCTTACTCACTTTTATAGTTAGTCAATTCTTTGAATGTGGATGCAGGACAACCCTCCTCTCCATTACCTTTTTGTCTCATGCTCGTGTCCCTCCTCTCCATTACCTTTTTCCCTCATGCCCATGTCCTTTTTCCCTATCCCACAAGTTACAACCTGCATCCCTACCTCATTCTTAGTCATTTTTTACCAAGTTGTATCTCCTCACCTACCTCCTTTACCTCCATATTCCCATAACTCCACAAACACTTCATTTGATTTATTATTATTATTTCTTATCCTAAGTTTCTTCTCTCTTTTCGTGGACCTACCGTATTGAGACATGTGGCAGTGACATGGACCTATCATATGGAGATGTGGAAATTAAGTGGACCTACCCCCCGGATGTGGGACAACCCTCCTCTCCATTACCTTTTTGTCTCATGCTCATGTCCCTCCTCTCCATTAACGTTTTCCCTCATGCCCATGTCCCTTTACCCTGTCCCACAAGTTACAACTCACATCCCTACCTCATTCTTAGTCATTTTTTACCAAGTTGCATCTCCTCACCTACCTCCTTTACCTCCATATTCCCATAACTCCACAAACACTTCATTTAATTTATTATTATTATTTCTTATCCTAAGTTTCTTCTCTCTTTTCATGGACCTACCATATTGAGACATGTGGTAGTGACATGGACCTATCATATGGAGATGTGGAAATTAAGTGGACCTACCCCCAGGTGAAACGTGGATGGACAAATATGATTGGACAATGACTTGGCATGATCACTGGGTGATGATGTGGTGGTCAAAAGATACTTTGTGCACAAGCTATGCATAATTCTATGGTTGTATTTACTTCATTCACAAATAACATGGAGATGAAATTTCTTTAAAAATATGTCATGAGAACCCTCCCACAATGCATGTGGGATAAATAAAGTCGAATTTGCAAATCAAATGCCCAAATTTCACGAGGACAAATCAACGGTAGCTGAGTCTCCATCCCGAAGCTCATAACTTTTGATCGTGACGTCCAATTTGAGTAAACGAGAACTCATTGGAAAGGTAGAGAGATGAAGAACACATTGGAAGTGGTTTCAATGGATGAAATATCAGTTATTAGGCCCTAAAAATTAAATTACAGTCAGGACTATTTTTGGTCTTAAAAACAAATTATTTTTGGAAATTGATTTAATTAAAGAAATTCTTGAGTTTCTAAAGTGGGTCCATATTGATGGCACACATATCTAAGCTCACAAAGAGGGAAAATAAAATACTAACCCTAACTGAAAATAAGTTTCAAGAAGATGAAAAATAGATTACAAAAAAGAAGAAGAGGCAGATTCAAAGGGTTGGCGGTCAGTTGTTAGAGAGTTTGCCATAGGGGTCTTTTTACTGGAAGCAAGTTCTGTCTTTCAAAATATTTGTGAATCGGTATTCTTGACTTTCTCCTTCATATTTCATTATGTTCAACTCTCTCAATATTCTTCTATACATTCTCCATGACTTTCAGGTCCAGAGGAGCTAAATCCTTGCTTGTAAAAATTAGATGCAGTTTATTTTAAGTTTATGTATTTGTCATTGAAATATTGTTGAGGTTGTTTCAACTCTCTTGTTTCAAAAAAATTTAAGCTTATTTAATTTGGGATATTATTATTAATTTCTCCCACAAAGAACTATTTCAGAGCATTACATTAGTGATTTTTCAGAATTCGAGTCTAAAGCATGAGATTTAAAATGTATTGTCCGTCAAAATCATTTTTGAGTTGCAATGAAGTAATCACATAAAGTTCTTTGGCGACCTGCTGCGGTGAACCTATTGGTCCACTTACGTAAACTTCCAATGTAAATAAGACAATAGGTTATAATCCATACAAACAAATAATATATTGAGTAATAAAATGTATATGAGTGAATATTATGATGATTACAATGAACAATGAGGGCTTGATTATATACCCATACATCATTATCTTATTAAT
The DNA here is from genome assembly GCA_009831015.1 of Picea engelmannii. Classification (NCBI taxonomy): domain Eukaryota; kingdom Viridiplantae; phylum Streptophyta; class Pinopsida; order Pinales; family Pinaceae; genus Picea; species Picea engelmannii. Next base: position 116,197 of record ML789181.1, read on the forward strand.
ATCTACTTTATATGTATATTTATGTTCATAACACATACCCATTTTATTTTTCTTTTCATCTTGGAAAGTCACAACTGATCCTGGATTCACAACATTTTAAAAGGAAGGAAAAATATCTGTCGAAAGCAAACTCCATACAAACCTCTTTTAGTTATATTTATTTACTTATGCTAAATGAGAGCTTTGTTGGAATATCTTTTGGGGTTTTCTCTTTAGCACTCACCCATTGCATTCATCTATAGCCATACAAAGAATCTTCCAATAAATCAAGAGAGGAGAACCACCTCTATAAAAACGAGGAGAGTCTTTCTTGTTCCCCACAAGATTTTGTCTCAATTGTTGGTCATTTTCCCTTGACAAAAAAATGATCAACAAGTCATAAGTGAGGAGGATTTGGTCTTGCTCTTGGTGACTTGATTCCTGCACCCCTATCCTTTGAATCATATTAGATTCATAGGAAATCCATGTAACAATACTCAAATCAAATCAAGAACAAAGTGCATGACATTTATATTCAATAGTTTAAGCAAGTAATGTGTAGATAGATGAGCACATGTCACAATAACCTTGGTAGTCAATAAAAAAGGCATAATTGTTCTATATGAAGGTCAATTCTTGGATCAAAATGTATCAAAGATTTATATAGGTTGGGATAAATAAGCATCACAATGAAGGCCCATCATTACCCCTAGCTGGAGGGTTTGCACATCCTTGTGCAACAAAATAACACCTCAACAGGTGATTTTTTCCTTACTCAACCTTCTTGTTCTTATCACCGATCTTTGCATGCTAATTGTCTAAAGTCAGATGCCACAATTTGGGTGGTTGCCTCTTTGTTGTGATACCCTGCTATTTTCTCCTCTTCCTTCCATCTCCTTCTTTATTTTTCCTTGTCCATGCCTTATGTAGTTATAGGGTAGAGTAGCAAAGGATATTTGAACTTCATCCTAATCCATATGAGTTTCTTCCTCTTGACTGCTTATGTGTATAACTATGCCTTGAAGAGGGCAACCCTCAATTTCTCTGAAGAATGGGGTTCTAAATTTTTTAGGGTAGGCAAAATTGTATTTCCCATTTTGTTAAATTCTTGACCATTGTTTCATAATGGACAATTACCCCTCTTCGCTTTTCTTACAAGATGGGTACTATTTTTGTGTCCGAGGTTAGGGTTATGTGATTTTTCAATATCTCTTCTAGCCTTGCTACCTATGGAAGCTTACTTCATCTTCCTTGTATCTTTGCAATTTTGTAGTTGTTTCCTCTTCATTGTAAACCTAGGAAAAAAATTCCCTAAGTTGTACATCCCTCATGTAAGGGCGTGGCATTAAAAAATTATGCAGGTAGAATTCATAAAGTTGGTCCTTACCTCTTTCATGGCTTTGTTGATAAATCTTTGTGAATTCCTTTTGATTTTCTAGTTCATGAGGGAGGTGGTTGGAAATTTGCCTTAGTTGAAACTCAAGTCGTTATTCCCTAAGGAGCAAAGTGTATGTCCTTTCAGGGGGTTTGGAAGAGAGCATTTATTTTGCTACTTCTATGGCTTGATGGATAGTTATCCCTAGTTCCTCAATCCTTTCTACCTTGTTCTCAACCTCCCTGGTTTATTTTTCTAATGCATTCCTTAGTTATTCATTTTCTTCCTTTAGATGTTTCTTATCATCTAGACACTACATCTTGAAGATTTGAAATTTCTCCAGTAAGTTTAATATCTACTGCTCAAGTTGTGCCTTGGAACACTTTGTATATGTGATCTCCCTCTCTTGTCTCACTACTACAATTGCCTTCCATTTTAGGGCCTCTGACCTAGCTTCTTCTAGCTAGGCTATGAGGTCTTCCATGCTAGGTTAATTTTTCTCAGTTTGAGTCCCCTCATTGTATTTCCCAAGATCCTTCATTGTGATAGAAGGTGAGTCATCCTTCTTAAGATCTGTAGTACATGCATGCTTTTCAATGGGCACATTATTGGCTACTTGAGACCTAGTCCTTTCCCTTATGATTTTTCTTTACTACCCTCCTAATTGACTTCCTAGATTTATATTGATGGAGTTACCTTGAGGGGTACCCATATAAACCATAGTGGTTGCAATATCTCTTGCATCTTCCTCTATTCTAGTAGAACCTTCTTTCTCTTCCTCTCCTTGGCTTGTTTTATTTTGATTCCTTCTTTTCTTACTTATGTCTGTATTTTTCTTCTTCCTTGAGTCTACTGATGCTACTTCTTGGCTTGAGATGGCTTACAAGGCCAAAAATTGTTCCTTGTTCATGGTCAAAAACTTGTCCCAACCAACTTGGTAGGTTTGTTTATCTAGTGCATGAAAAACAATGAGTTTGATTCGCCCTTGAAGGGATAAGGCATCCACTCTTCCCTCTTGAACTTTAGCACTTGATTCTCTGATAGGCTGTGATCAATAATAGGGGATGCTCAAGTTTTTCTCAACTTGCTAATAGTACACGTTTCTCAGTTGGTGTAGAATCCTAAAATGGTATGTATGGAACTGTGTAATGTCCCCATTTTTGGATTCCCTTGCTCTATAATTGGAGACGACCTTATGGGTTTATGTCAACCTTACTAGAGGGGCGATTTGATCTTACTAGTGATTTCAGGGGGTTTATAGGAGTTATATGATGTTTTCATAGGTCTGTTTATCATCTTTCATCATTGGGGTCACATTCATGCAGTCATATTTCGATTCCAATGCATTTTGACCGTTCCCATAATTTGGGAGTATTAATGAGCATTATTTAATGGATTGCACTAAGGTTGTCATTTTAATAATTTATCTAAGAGGGGTACCTTGGTGTAATAACTTGTTGGAACCGAGATGAAGAGCTCTAAATGACGAAGAGGAGAAAAAGTGACTTACAATGCTCAAAAATGCTTTAAAGTCAAATAAATCCCTTTTTGGAGTAAAAAGACTTAATAAATTAATAAAATGATTTTAGAGGAAATACTAAAGTCAGATTAAAAAGTCACTTGAAAGGAAAAAATAAAAAAGGGGTATAAAAGTACAATGAGAGCTCATTCTCTCATAATGTTGATGATTATTTTGATTTTATTTGGAGAGCTCTTGGAGCCTTTGGGGTTTGGAGGAAACCCTTGTTTGATTGGTTTCAGTGGTGAGGATATCCACCCTAGCTAATTTAATTTCAGTGGTGAGAGATCCACCCTAGCCAAGTTAGAGGAAGAATCACTCAGGTTCTTCATTGGAATTCATTGCAGAAGTTAATATTTTGATTTGCAGGTTTAAGGAGGTTGATTTCTTCTTCTACATAAGCCAAGATTCATTGTTGGCCAAGTTCTTGTTTATTGGGCCAATTTTTGGTGACTTGGGGCCGGGTTTTTTTTATTGTTGGGTCATAGATTTTTAATGGGACTAAGTTTTCTCCTTGGTTGGGATGTATTTTTTGTCTGAGGAGAGTTGGGTTAGCTAATTTGGAGTGGTCGAGTTTTGGTGAAAGGATGAGTATTTACAACAACAACTGATTCTCCGTGTGTGTAGGTCAAGTATCATTGGGGAGGCCGAGTTCTATAGAGAAATGGAGGCCAAGTTGGTGAGTAGGAAGGATGCAATCTTCTGAGGGAGGAGGCCGATTTCCTTGGCCTCTTTCTGTTAATGTTTTATGCTGATATTATAGTTCTTTGCATTTCATAAGATAAGAGCATAATAAGAACAAGATCACTGAGAAATACACATCCACAAGAGACACAACATTTATCCTGGGAAACCCTCTAGGGGAAGAAAACCCAG
>ML789181.1:140370-147870 GCA_009831015.1 Picea engelmannii
AAACATATGCAATCTCACCCGATGTAGAGGCAGGGGGGGTTGCAGGACTCAAGTGTCTACAACCTATCTGGGACACAAATCTATGATCACGATACTTAACAGAGCACTTAGCCAATAACATTCATCAAGTTCTAATTCTTATTCACATCGTAGATTAACCCTGATTACAGATCAACGCAGTAGTAACCAAGATTTAAGCACATCTAATCATTTAGTACATAACATCATAGCAGATCTAACATTCATTCATATATAAAGCACTAAGCACTAAGCATCAATGAATCAATCTATCAAACATCAAGATTAAGCACATAAATACATAAACACTATGAATAAAACTGCACAAAGCACAATAACATAGGATATACGTGGTTCACCCCAGTGTGGGGCTACGTCCACCAACTGTTCTATTCTTTATTAGTCTCTTTCAATCTCCTTACAAGCACCCAGTTACAGAGCCAATTCAGCACAGGACAAGAGATCTGCGTGTATCTCACTAGATCCTTCTTTCCCGAATTAGGTCAAAGCACAAAGCCTTACACAGTTTGTGCACAAAACACTTACAAAACGCTTGCACTTAGCTCTACAAGCCGTAATATAGTCATGCACTAAGTCGACTATTCATGCACTAAGCCACACCTTCCACTGACTTTGCTCTAAGTCCTATCTACTTATTTATACATTACAAAAGGGGCCTAAACATGGGTGAACCCATGGGCCGACATCCCATACCCGTTACATAAACCCTAAAAGCCCAAAAAACCCGCAAAATGGGCGAGATCCCGCGATCTTCGCTTCGCCTGGGCGCTCCATCTTTGACTAGCATGTCGAAGTCCAAAAAATAGTCAAACACAACCAAGATTCTCTCAAAACTTGATCGAGGACCAACACCATCACCCAATAATAGAATAATTTTATTGTATTTGATACAACAATATTAATGTTGGAAGATATTTCTTTATTTCCTCATGCAGCCACAACACTTGCATGATAGTAGAATAATTTTTTGATTTGTATCAATAATAATAGTTTTATAACAACCAACTTTCATTTTTAATTTGTAATAACACTAACAATATTTCAATGACAGCAAACTAAACACAGAGGAGAGATCTCTCAACTTTTTTTCAACAAGAAATCAACACCACCCTAAAATAGTATTTCACAATAATTGAAATATCTGCCTCTGCAGTATCTGCACAGTAGACATTAAAGAATGGGTCTCCACCACCATTTTAAAATAGTATTTTACAATAATTGAAATATCTGGCTCTGCAATATCTGCACAGTAGACATTAGTGGAAACATCCGTCTCAGCAAGGTCTACATAAAAGAAAATATAAAAACAAAGGCATGAGAATATCTAATAAAAAAACTGATTTCGAACATAACAGAAAAATCTGTCTCAGCAAGATCTTCATAACATCAAAAAAGAGACCGGGAAGATCTCCAGTCCTCCGCATGCTTCATGTTCTAACAAAAAAAAAATATGGTTTTCAGTGTAATAGAAAAATCCATCTCTCTCAGATCTTCATAACAGAAAAATAAAGAGAAAGGTTTGAGAAGATATGTTCTAAGATCTTCATAATAGAAAATAAAAAGACAGGTTTGAGAAGATCTCGCCTTTTCTTCATGATTTTGAGCATAACAGTAAAATCGGTGTTTGCAAGATCTCCGTAACCTAAATAAAAATAAAGGAAAGACAAAATAGCTCCTAAATTCCATTGATTTTCAACCATAAAAAGAAATTACAGTCTCAACAAGACCTTAATTAAAAAATATGGTTTTAGGCAAGAGAGGATCTCCTGGTTTTAGGCAACACCGTTCTACATGATCAGTGTTGAAAATCGGTTCGAGTCAATTCGGACTTGGTCAACTTGGTTGAGTTGACCAACGACCATATTGACTTGGTCTATTGTGGAAGGTCTGGTTTAGTATGGATCTGTTCAGTCAAAGTCAAAGTATGAATAGGTAGGTTATGCAAGTGGATGGATATTCATCAATATGCAAAATTCAGTTTTTTTTTAAAGGGTTTGATAAAAACAATGGGAATTAATGGTAATATTAAATTTTTTAGTTGATATTTTATTTATTTATTTTTTTACTAAAATTTTTAATATTATTAGTAATTGTTTCATGATATTTGAGAGTGGTTTCAACCTCTTCTCATTTTATATGGATAAAGTAAAATTCCACATGACATTTAAAATTTAAGAGACTTCATAGTTTTAAGAGTTTCAATATTGGTAGGATTGCAACATTTTCATTGGATTTTATCATATATGAGGGTATGAGATTGACATTTAATCATCAAATTTGAACTTGCTTTATTGTCCCTTCTCCCCATGAAAAAAATGGGGTATTTCATCACGCTAAAAAGCACAAAGCCTTTATGTACCATGATGTTGGTGGTATTGATTGTTGAACTCATCTCTCATGGCCTTGCAAAAATGTGCAATTCACTCAAACCAAAATCATTGATTAGGCATGCTAAGCTTTTCCTACCATATTATAACTTATAAGGCATAGATTAGGTTGTTTCATCAAAATTGGGTGGTGTTGATTGATGTCCCTAGAGGATCGAGGTAGAGGCAATAGCTAGACAAGAGGCAAAGGGTGATACTAATGATGATGATCCCAATATAAGCAATGGTGGAACATTGCTTGTCATTTATGTTTGTCATTGTTCATTTATTCATAATGCTTTGTTTCAAAGTTTCGATAAATTTTTGGAATCATAGTTGGAATCTTTAAAATTAGTTTTTTAATAAAATTTAAACATTTTATGTATTTTTAGTAAACTAAGTCATTGAAATAAGATTGGTCCAAGTCAATTCGATTCCGCCTCCAAGTTCAAGTTGACTCTCGACTGATTTCGAGTCCGAGTTGGCCCTCGACCCGATTCCAAATCCGAGTTCTAAATTTAAAAACTATGTTTATGATACATATCTATAGATTCTATCTAGAGGATAAATCCTTCTACGATCATTATACTCTCTTTTGAAAGGAGTATTCTTCCTCCTTTTTGGGTGAAAGGGAAAGCCCCTCCCTTTGCAAGGGTTGTGATCTCTTTTATTGTGCACCTTTGTAAGGAGGGCAACCTCCCTTGTGATAAACCTCCTACCCCCTTGTAAGGAGGCTGAAATCCCTTGGGATGGCCTACCCCCTTTGTAAAGCTCGAGACTCCTTTGCGTTGTGCCCTTCCAAGTTGACCCCATCTTTTTTTGATGGAAATTTTGCTTATTCTTGATTATTGAGTGAGCCTAATGGTTAAGAACATGTGTTTCCTCCATGGAAGTCACATGTTCAAATCCAGAGGGGACAAGGTATGTACAACTCTATAGACTTTAACAGTCAAATCACTACGCGGAAAGAGGTCCCTTGTCCCACAAACAAGGATATCTCATGTACCAATTAATATTTGGATTAACCTTGACCTTAAAAATAGATTATTATTATTAATGTATATTGAATGCCCTATTTTATATATTATATAAAATACTTTAAATGAAATGGATTAAGTGGTTATATGTTGCAAAAATACCACTCTATAGTTCTTATGTTTTACTCCCATAACGAGTTCTTCGTTTTCTTACATGAGTTTTAAATCTTCCACAACGAGTTCTTCGTTTTCCTAGTTTATTATATTTACATGAATTTTAAATCAAGTGCCGTATAGAAAAGATTAATATGCTTATAAAATTTTGCAAATTGAGACCTACACAATGTATATGGGAGGGTTTCGAACTTTAAATGTCAACATTTAAGTATTTAAATTTATAAATATTACAGGGAAAACATCTAATGATAAAGGTTTTTCCATAGGTTTTTAATATTAATTTACAAGTTATGATAAAGGTTTTTCCAAGAGGTTTTTAATATTAATATTACAAATTAAGGTAAAACTATCAAAAAAATATTAATATTAATATTACAAGTTAAGGTAAAATTATTAAAAAAAGCTTTCATTATTAGAGTTCTTAAATGAATTTTTACTATAACTAAAATTTTGAGTGGTTGGGTTTTGGAATAGGTTTTTTTTAATAGTACTTTTATATCGATACTATGCACGGATATGTCAAAATAAATATTATATGTATCAATATATCATAATTTGATCTGCACCAAGGTTTCAAAACATATATAATATGCTAATATGCATTAGTGAGTATTGTATATATTTGAATCCACATTATTTATTTTAGATATTGAAAGCATAGAGTGCTTATATCAATAATAATAAGCACTAGTGAGTCAATATTTGATATGCATGTAGGTTTATATATATATATATATATATATATATATATATATGCAATTGGTGTTGATGCAATATTGGGTTGCGATTAGAATCACACAAGAAAACTACACAAGTTAAAATAGTTTACACATAGGAATTTGCAACACATAAGTCATTCTTCTTCAGTCAATGCAAATACATCAATTCTCACCTTCATACATTCACAGGACCATTAAGGTTTTTAGATTCTACATAGACTCACTCTACGAGCTCATTTATGAGAGATAAAAGGCCCTAATTACATCAATACTTCATATATTTAAGCCAAAGGCAACGACTATTCAACTCTGAAGACTTTTGATTTCATTGGGTAGCTCAAACAATTACATAATTTGAATAATAGAAGCTAATTATTATCTCTTGACCTTCTAGATACAATCCATAATTCAAAGTTGAATATTTAAAGCCGAAATAAGAAAATTATCCACATGCAAAAATTTTGTTTTGCTTTTGTCGTTGTTCGTGTTTGAATTTATTGAGTCTCTTAAATCATTTTTTTTTTTAATTAAATATTGAAGGAAGGTGAAGGAAGATGTCCTTTATATCTTCTAAAAATTTCAGAGTTTGATTCCAAATATTGGCTACACACAAGGCAAAATACTGAACCCCTATTTCTAGAAAATTATATGCATGGTCTCTACACTGGGTGATGCTTGGGCGTGACACTTGAACTCTATAAATTTTTATGAAATTTGGTGTGAACGTAGAGTAATGTTTCCTCTACAACATATCCAAAATTTGGACCTTAAATCCAAAGTATGAGATCATGTTGATCAAAATATTTTTCCTCTGTCAACGCATAACTAAAATCTAGAAATCATTACATGTTAGTTTTGGATAGACGCGTGGCATCAAAATTTGACGAAAAATTATGGGCATGTATATAAATGTGTCATTCGCTTCCTAACCAAAATTTAGACCTTTATTCTAAAATATTAGTATGCGTTGATCAAAATATGAAGCCACTATCTACGTAGGAATTTCTCTATTTGTCGGTTCTTGGCTTGGGCACAGGGTCTGAACTCATTTTTTGCTTTTGAAATTTGATTTATAGATAAATAAATAGATCCTCTACAATATATCCAAAATTTTTGCTTCTGATTCCAAGGTATGGGTGTGCACCAATCAAAAGATTGGAACACTATGCTACGTGTTGGAGATTTGAAAACTTGAAATAAAACTGAATTGAATTGAAAATGTTTTTGGACGATGTAGGATTGTGAAAACTCTAGGGATGCTCTTGCTTTAAAATCCCCTCATTGGAAATTTTCACAAGCTCCTACTCATAAGGGATAGTTAGCAAATTTGTCAAAGGAAGATGGTCCCACTGTTGATGTTACGGTAGTTGCGGGAAATATTAACCTCCACGTGTAACCTTTGACTAGAATGGAATATTCCATAAGCAAGGGAAACCCTAAACAGATGTGTGAAAACCCTAGAACACAAGTCGACCTAGAAGAATAAATAATATTAGAATATTATGTTCCAGAAAAACAAGTCGGCTCCACAAGAAAAAGATAAACATAAAATATAATTACCAAAAAGTCAGGTCGGCCCAACCATTAAAGTCACTCGACAGATTAATATAAATAGAGGATGTTTTAGCTCATTTGTACACCCAGTTAGAGTGCAAGTCTTGTGAAGACCTGCAGTTGCAGCTACAAGGAGGAATACGGGCGTACGGTCATCTCTTGGTCTTGGTCTCTCTCTCCAGTATTCTTGGTGATATTATCGATGAAACTCTTGGTGGAATTCTAGGTGATACTCTTGGTGATATTCTTGCTAAGTATGGCACAAGTTTGAGAAAGTAGTGCAGCTGCAACTGTTGCAGTTGTGTATGGCACTTATTTTGTGGATATGGAGACTCTCTCTCTTGTGAGCTACCCTTGGAGAAGGAGCGCTCTACTTGTCTCGAGTTGTTGTTGCAGTTAGCAGCTAGGGTTTATCTGTTGGTTCTAGTATGGCTTTTCGGAATAATTCTATCAAAGGTTAAAGGTGCTTGGAGGTGGCTATGTGCCTATGGTTGGGTGAAAATATTGTGATATTGTCCATGGTAAAATGAGAACATCAATATTTTAACAGGTTATGGGCCTACATTATCTTCTTACAGTCTAACCACTAGAAGGTAGATTGGGAAGTTCATTGTCAAGCTCATTTTAGCACTAGTTACAGTTGCAGTCAGGTTTTGGAGCGACAACAAATTCTAACCCATTTGTCCGGGCACCTAAAGTGAAGCGTTTGACATATTTCTTTGGCATCCTAGTGCGCCCTAGCCTAGCACACCTCTTGGTACCCTCAACTAGAAAAAACACCAGGTTTGTGGTTTTTTTTGTCAAAGTTAAAGGTTGCCTTCTGGTCAAAGTTGAAATTTCAGAGTTTCTAGCTTGTTTTAATCATTGAACCTTCTAATTTAGTTTCTAATCTCTTCTTGTCAAGATGGTGTCTAGTTTTAGATTAGAAAGGCAAGCTGGATGATGCTACAAAGATTTCAAAGGTAGGCACTTGTATATGCTTTTCAAGTTATATCATTTAGCAAAGCATGAGTATGTTTGCAAGGTATGTACTAGAGACCGTTTGCAGGGTATGTACTAGAGACCTTGTCCAAGTAGTGATCTTGGATTCAATACATTCAAAGGAACAAACACACTCTCCCTAACAGTTTAGGCTTCAAGTTCCAGGTTTGATTAAATTGATAAGTTTCCAATTTGCACATATCAAGAGTTTAATATTAAGAAGTCCCATGGATTTATATAATATTTAAGGTGATGTTTGGATAGGATTACCTCATACGAGTTATAATTTCGCATATATCTTTCAAATTTTCTTGGGAAATGATACATCAACCTGTCAATATCTAAGGCATTCATTGCCAACTAAGAAGGTGGTTGATTTCAATATGTCCATGTTTGGTATAATAATATATAAATGTATTCTTGGTTGATAGAGTTATTTGCGCTGAAATGAGTCTTAGGAATGCAAAAAAATGTTATGGAATTTGTTATTTGAATGCGAATGAGGTACAAGTATTCATCAAGGTGGCCTACGTAGAGATAGCTTAGTAAATCTTAGAACCATCCCTAACTACTTATTGTAACTCTAATTGAATCTTTGGAAATGATTTATTTCTTTTATTACATGAGGAAGTGAGGAAGGATGTTAGGAAAATCTTCAATGTGGAAATCAAAATGGTATGGTATTCT
>ML789181.1:150370-162231 GCA_009831015.1 Picea engelmannii
GACAATGGCAATGCTGATGATGATGACGATGATGACGATGATGATGGTGATGACAATAACGATGATGATGATGACAATGATGATGATGATGGTGATGACAATAGCGATGATGATGATGAAAATGACGACGATGATGACAACGGCGATGACGATGACGACGACGATGACCATGGTGATGACAATGATGATGACGATGATGACGACTACGATAATCACAATGATGATGATGATGATGACGACTACGATAATCACAATGATGATGATGATGATGATGGCGATGACTATGCCGATGACAATGACAATGACGATGATGATGACAATGACGACGACGACGATGGTGATCACAATGATGAAGATGACGATGACGACGACCATGTAGATGACGATGGTGATGATGATGATGATGATGATGACGACGACGACGACGATGATGATGGTGATGACAATGAAGATGACGATGACGACGATGATGGCACACGATAAATTATTACAATGGGGATTCTTTAATGTCAGATGGAATTGTTGTCGAAGACATTGATTTTTTAAATGGTAAAAACCTCTTTGCAGTAAGACAAACATATAACATGGTTTTTCTTAATAGATCTCACATATAATTAAAAATATTGGCATGTAAGTCGATGTAAGTTGTTAGAACCAGAAGTCACCTCTGGATTGCATTGAAGGTAAGCCCATTACCCATCAAAGTTTTATGTCACAGGTTGGTTTTTAAAGAGGCCAAATGGGCGTAGACTCGAGATGATATTGTTTTAACTCAGAAAACTGGACTAGCATGCATAAGAAATTGAGGTCTGGAATCAACTTCAGTCAGTAATTTGGAGTAAGGGTGAGTAGAGGGAAGACTTTGGTGAGGAGAGTGTAGAGGTCTGCCGCAGACATCAGGTCTTCCAACAACCCAAAGAGGAAAAACTTAAACACAAGATCTTCTTAAATTCAAATCTCAAAGAAACTGAAAGGAATTATAACAACACTATAATCAAACATTCATCATAATACAATCACAATAATTCATGTGAATCAGTCAATCATGAACTCTTTAAGTGTCAGAGGAAAACGAGAGGGAGCAAGAAAACCAACTGTCATTAAACAAGAAATCTCAGATTACAATGTATAACCAGAGAACCAGAAGCTTCATTAAAACTTTACAACACGGGAGCTTTGCTCTACCATCGACCATAACAAAATATCAAAACTGAGTATTTATACTCAGAACAATTCGCCACCATGAGAGATGTGACCTGGCTATTACATTCAAAACTTTGCATCTGCATCTTCATCTGTCAGTCTACACTCGCATTCTTCTGTTAGACGCGATCTCAAATTAGTATGGGCTTTGCAGGAGAATTCGTTGACAGGGGAACTCTCAGCTGACAGTCTGCCTACATGGCCGTCTTTCCATGCTTTCCATTTATGGGGTGAGACGAGGTTTCAATAACCTCCCCCATTTCCATTATCTACTTTCATTGGGATTGGGATGGAGCCTGACACCCATGAATTCTCTAGGAGACATTCATGACTCCTTCAAGTCAATCCCGACGCATTGAGACCACGTAGATCTTCCCCTGTGAAAATACGGGCGCCCTCGACTTCTGGAGTGGCTCCTCTCCATCGCTTCATGTGACCTTAGGTCATGTCCTGGGGCTTCTTTTTTGTGAAATTGAGGGACTTCGCATTTTGGGAATCTTCACTCCACTCAATTCCAAATATCTCGATACTTGAACTTGCGAAATGGCCCATCCAGATCAACGGTCGGACCTACTTAGAATTTGATGACCACGATCGTCTCCCCAAATAACCTTAGTCGCCAACTGCCCAATAGGCGCATGCCCTTCTTTATAGCCCCACTTTCCATATGACTGTGGGTAGTGATCACAGACCCAATTCTCAGGTGCTTCGTGATTTCATGTGTCGCAACGGATCGGGTGCCACGCATCCCCGCTGGATCAGATGAACCAGATGAATATCGACATTTCAGGACCTCGAAAAATCTACACACTACTTACTTCGATTTTCCCGAAATGACTTTCTTTGTGGTTCAGATTTGGTGCCACGTGTCCTGCTGGATCGGACGACTCCTGTTGATTTCGGGTTTCAGGGATTCATATCTTTTACAAACAACTTCAACAACATTTCGAACTCCCAATTCCCACGCTTATAATTTGTCGTCGATCTCTGAACTTCGAAATGAAATTTCCTCCGCCAAACTGAACTTGCTCGCTCGCTTGATTCAAGTCCATATCAGACCGCTCTAAGTGTTTTGCTTGTGCTTATGGCTGTGGGTTTTGTAAATGAATAATTGGATGACTGACTGAGGGCTCAGGAAGGCAAAAGGATCAATGATAGAGGTAAAGAGAGAGAAGTGATCGACCATAGAAAAAACAGAAAGGCTTAGGGCCGACACCTCTTAGGTAGACAAAAAGAAGAAAAACTATAAGCTGAAAGGAAAAAACCTTACGATTGGGTCTGTAAAAGGAGGAAAGACAGGTAAAACTACAAACTTAGGCAAAACCCCCAAATTCACAAGACTCTGACAAGTTTATGTGATAACATTTGGCTCCACAGGGGATGGCATGTTCCCTGCTAGTTGCCAAGAATAAATAGTTCCAGTGCCTTAGCTTTGGGCTATGGAGTCTCCTATTAAAAACAAAATAAACGTAAAACAAGAATGATATTTACAATGGTGGGATGTCGACTGCGGCCTTAAACAATTTTTTTTTTCAGGAAGTGCCCATTTACAGGGCCACCAAAAACTTTGTCACCCTCCAAATGTTGCAACTTGTAAGTATTATTTGAAAGTGTCTCAGAAATTTTGAAGGGTCCAATCCAAAGGGCTTCAAATTTACCATGCTTGCCCTTGTCCTGTCTGGGTGCATCCCATTTGAGTACTAGATCTCCCAGCTGTAAATCCTTTTCTCTGCTCTTCTTGTCAAACGACTGCTTGATCTTCTGCTGATGGTCATGTGCCCTGTCCAGTAGCTTTTCTCTGGTTTCCTGCACTTCTGCCAGTTGTAATATTCTCTTGACCATGTCATCAGGTTCTCCCTGGTAGTCTTGGAAGATTTTTTCCACCGGTAAGGTGAGTTGAGAAGGAAAGATGGCCTCAACTCCATACACAAGCTGAAAAGGAGAGACGCCAATAGAACTCTTTGTTGTCACTCTATCAACCCACAGAGCAAACTTGAGTTTTGAATCCCATGCCTTCTTGTTGTCTTCTAGCAGTCTTTTGATAATTTTTATGAGGCTCTTGTTAGAGGATTCTGCCAGTCCATTCCCTTGGGGGTAGTAGGGAGTTGAGTGAATTAATGAAATTCCATACTGCTCACAGAATTGAATCAATGGTTCGGCCTTGAAGGATGCAACATTATCAATGAAAATTCTTTTTGGACAACCAAACCTTGCCATAATATCTTCAAGAAAACCAATGACTACTTTGTGTGAAGCACTCCTTGTGGGAATGGCTTCTATCCACTTGGTGAAGTAATTTGTGGTAGTCAAGATCAACCTGTGATGACCACTTGAAGCAGGATGAATTTCCCCAATAAAATCTAGGCCCCACTGCTGAAAGGGTCCCAAAGCTACCACAGGCTTCAATGGCAAAGACTTCAACTGCTGCTTTCCAGAGAATTTTTGACATTTGATGCAAGCCCTGTTTTTTGCACAGACATTAGTGAACAAGGTAGGCCAGAAGTACCTAGCCCTGAGAATTTTATAGGCCATGGTTTTCTAGAAGTGATTTCCTCTACATAGGCTGTCATGAAAATCAAACATATTCTTTTGGGCCTCCCATGGGCTTAGACATCTCAACAACACTCCTAGAGGATCTTTCCAATATAAAATTTGATCAATGAGGCAATATCTAATTGCTTTGAGCTTTAAGGCTCTTTCCTTTCTTTTCCCCATTCCATATGGAGGTTGCAACCTTTGCAGAAAATTTATAATATCTTTGTACCAAGTGCATTCTGCCAATGGGGGGTTGTCCTGAGGGATTTTATCAAACACTTTAGCCTGCTTATTTTTTGAGCAAGCATTGATGAAGTTAACCTCCAAAGATTTGTAATTAGATTCAACCAAAAAATTGGCTAAACCTTAGCCTTTAACTAGCTTGGTGGGTTTTATTTCCATATCAAATTCAAGGATTCTCGCAATCCACTTGCTCGTCCTCCCTTCTATGTCAGGCTGGATGAGGATGTACATCACAACAACTGAAGGAACATATGCAATGATCTTAGAAAGCAAAACATAGAATCTGAAAGCCTTGAGGGCTTTCACCAAGGCATATGCCTGCTTCTCCATGATGTCATATCTGACTTCTGCGTCTCTTAGTGCTTTGCTGAAAAAATAAATAGGCTGCTCCAACCCTGCATCATTATTTTGTAGTAAAACAACGACCACTGTGTCAAATGAAGCAAAGGAAATAATCAGAAAATCCTTGGAATAATCAGGACTGATTAGCACAGGTGCTTCAGTCAGTGCATTCTTGATTTGGTTGAAGGATTCTCTGGACTCAACAGTCCATTTTACTTCGTTCCCCTTCCTGAGCATGGCTGTGATATGCTTCACCAATTCAACAAAATTTGAAACAAACCTTCTCAGAAAATTGATTTTGCCCAGGAAGGACTGATCTTCTTTCTTGGATCTGGGAAGTGATAAGGCTTGAATAGCTTCTACCCTGATTGAATCAATCCCGACCCCCTCAGCTGATACAATGTGTCCCAACAATTTTCCTTCCTACATGGAAAATAAAGACTTCTTGGGATTTAGGGAGAGACCAAACCTTCTGCATTTCGAGAAGACCTTTCTCAGATGTTGACAACATTCTTTATCAGATTTGGAGAAGACTGTTATGTCATCCAGATAGATGACCACAAATTTATCCCTTTATCCAATGAAGGCGATGTCCATGGCTCGTTGGAAGGTTGCTCCTGCGTTCATCAATCCAAAGGGCATTTTGGCATACATGAATGTGCCCCAAGGAGTGGTGAAGGCTGTCTTTTCTCTGTCTTCAGGCAGGACAAAGATTTTATTGTAGCCAGAAAAGCCATCAATCATGGATATCTTGGATGCGCCTGTCACCCTCTGCAATATGTGTTCCATCTTTGGCAAAGGGTAATTGTCCTCCTTAGAGATTTTGTTCAGGTTCCTGAAATCAACACGGAGTCTGATTTCTCTATTCTTTTTCCTTATTGGAACCAAGTTGGCCACCCATTTAGAATATCTCAAAGGGACAATGATTTGGGCGTCCAACAACTTCTTTACCTCCCTTTCCATAATAGGCAACAACATAGGATTTATTTGTCTTAATTTTTGCCTAAATGGTTTGGCCTCCACGGTCAATGGGATCTTATGCTCAATGACGACTGTGTTGTACGTTCTGAGGTCTTCATAGGTCCAGGAAAACACGTCAGCAAATTCTTTTAATAACACAATATACTCAGCTCTCTGCTCCTTTGATAGGCTGCTTGACAACTTGACAAACTTTGGATTCTCCTCTGTACCAATATTGCACTCAGCTACATCAACATCCTCGGTTGGGCCTTTAAACTTTACTGCTACATCATTTCCATCGAACAATGTTTCTAAAGGAACTAGTCCCTTTGGAATGTGGTTGCTAGGCAACTGAACAATATGGTGATTAGAAATTTTATTTAAAAATACATTAGTGTGAGGGTCACCTTCGGAATCATGATCCTGATCAATGTGTAATGCAGAGAACACATCAACAGACTCAAGAAATTTTCTGATTTCAAGATCATCCTCAAACACCTTCCAATGCTTGATATTGTCAGGTACAAAGGACCTATATCTTACCTCAACATAATACCCGAGCTTAGGTGGCAGTGGGATCCTGAAATGGCTCACTGAGACAACCAAAGAATCAACCATAGTATTCTCCTCTCTTGGAATAAATGAAATGTTGAAAGCTAAAAAGAAATTGTCAATTAGGTCCCACACCTCATTTCTATAAGTCTTAAGCCTAGGGTACTTGGATTGATAATTTTTTTTGACCCGATGAACAATTAGTTCAACATCTCCAAATATTGCTAGCTCTTCAATCCCCATGTCTTTCGCAGCCCTTCAATCCAAAACAAGAGCCTCATACTCTGCCACATTGTTGGTAGCTTCAAATTCTAGTTTATAGGAAAAAGGTATGGCTTCTTGACAAGGTGACACAAAAACCACTCCGGCACCAACACCTTCCCTAGAAGAGGCTCCCTTGAAGAACATCTTCCACACTAAATTAGTTGGGGGAGTTATTTCACGAAAAGAAATGGGTTGCTTTTTAATTTCAAGAGGAGCTTCAGGAGCATCAGTGAGCTGTAACAAACTAGACCCCAAATCAGTGTCAAGTGCAAAGATAGGATGATTGGTGGGGTTTGCTTCATCACTAATAATATATTCCAACTGGGCTTTCCTGTAAAATCATCTATGCTCCCCCCCAAACACAGGAATAGTGGCATATGTGAGGTCCATTTGCAAGGTTCCTCCAAGTCTTTTTATCCAAGATCTTGACAAAAGCATGCCAAACTTGGGGGGAACATCAACCACTACAATGTCCATAACCACACTTTTCATGGGCAGCTGAAACGAGGTCACAACTAGGTCTTTGATAACCCCAAGACATTGCACTTTCCTAGAGTCAAAGGAATACAAGTCATGGTAAGTTTTTGTGATTTCCAATCCCAGTTCTTCCATGACAATTTTAGGCATGCGATTATGAGATGCCCCTGAATCCATCAGACAATTATGCAGCACCTTATCATGTATATTCAATGATGTATAGAAGGGAGGGGATGAATCATCTCTGTATTCTATCAGAGGACCTAAGATAACTGTTGGCTTTTCATCATGCAAATTGATTGAGTATGTGGGATGATTTGTGGGTTCAAGCAATAAAATCTTAGAGAGGCTCTTTTTGAAAATTTCATGCTTGAACAGCTCTGAGAGGGGTACAAGGATCCTAATCTTTTGAACCTCATGCTAAAAATTAAAAGGGGATGTAGGCTTTAGGATTTCTTTCACTTATGGGATAAGAGTTATGGCCACTTGAGAGGGGGTTCAAACTTTCTTACCTTTTCTTTTGTCTGCTACATCTTCAGAAGGATTCTCTGCTCTGGTATGCTGCTCAGGAAAATTAGGCTTTCCTTCTTTCTTCTTGGACCCGAGGTTATATCTGTTGGGGATGCCATTGGCCTTATCCCCTTTGCACAACTCATTCAGATGACTATCCTTGAGAGATTCCTCATACGCAGACTGAGTTAAGTGAGGAAAAGAGGAGGTGTCCCCAAGACAGTGGATTTTGGGATCAAGGTCTTCATCCCCTTCTTCTTCATAATCAACAATATTATTTTGGAGATGGGTCTGGATTTTCTGATCATCTATGTCTCTTCTCCTCTGGTCTCTTTGGATAATATGAGGAGTATTGTTAGGCCTCCTATAGTTACCTCTGTTATCAACATTTTGGGGATTTCTGTAGTTCTTCTTTCCTTCTAATTCGATCGTTTCCATTCTAGTAGAAAGTGATTTTAGTATCTTGGTCATTTCATCTGTTTGAGGGGAGGAGGGGGGGGGGGGNCAACAGAGGAACTAGAAGTCGGGGTTTCAGACCTACCCTTTCCCCTGTCTCTATCAACTTTACCCCTAAGTTTGTCAGTTGCCAATATATTGGATTCTACTTCAAGGGCTGCATCTTGCATATGATCCAAAGAGGTAGCTCTTCTTTCTCTCAATAGTAGGCAGAAGTCAGGGTTGAAAGCATTAGTATAAGTCATTTTGGCGGAGATTTCTGTAGGCTTAACTTTGGTTGGAATCCTTTTATACATTTTTTTAAATCTCTTTGAGAAGTCTGAAATAGATTCCCCCTCCTCTCTCTTAAGTGCCCCAAATTCTGTAATATAATAAAGGAGATCTTTTTTATTTCCCCAATGTCTTAAGAAGGAATCATCCAGAGCAACAATCCCGTCAATATATCCGGGAGGCAAGTCCTTAAACCAATCTCTGGCATCACCATCAAGGCTCTGTACAAAAACTCTCATCCACACATCTTCATTTTCGATGGCCTGAATCTCTGCAAATCTATAAAAGGATGAAAGGTGCTCTTCTGCAGTCACGTCTCCCTCCCCTATGAACTGGGGCATGTAATTAAGGTAATATGTGGCTGGGAGAGCATTCATAGGCTGAGGTAAAACTAGGGGGTGTATCTAGCAACTAATATTTCAACCATCATGTCCCTAGGAGGATTAGCACCTACCATTTGGATGTGAACTGGAGGAGAACTAGGAGGATATGGAGTTCGGATAGGTGAGACCGGGGATGTGATTCTTGGAGAAAAAGGAAACAACAGAGGATTTGGAGGAAAATCCACAAGGCTTGAGGGAACATAGGTTTCCCTCTCTGTCAAAACAACAACTGTAATAAGAGGAGGAGTAGTGAAACCGGGAGAGGGAAAATCAACTGGAAAACTCCCAAAATTTAAACTTCTAGAAGCTTCGACAGATGGTGTATTAGGAAAATGAGAAACAACTACTGGAGTTGCTATAGGAGAATAGTGAAAATCATCAGAAATACCTGGTTCAACAACATAAGTACCTTCCTGAAGAGTCTGTTGTCTTCTAATAATTTTCTCTAGGTCAACTTCAGGTGTTGCTAAAGGCAGCTGTGGAGTAGACCTCGTGTGTTTTCCTCTGGAAGCCACATTTGAAACAATGGAGTCGCCAGGTGCACAGTTGCAATCTTCAATGTACCGGGTTCTGATTCACCTTCAGAATCAATAATATTTGTCCTTCAATCCTAGGGAAAATCTTCAATTCATACCCGACAACGGTGCCAAAAATGTTAGCACTAGAAGCCACCTCTAGATTGCGTCGAAGGTAAGCCCAATACCCATCAGATTTTTATGTCACAGGTTGGTTTTTAAAGAGGCCAAATGGGTGCAGACTCGAGATGATATCATTTTAACTCAAAAAACTGTACTAGCATGCATAAGCAATTGAGGTCTGGAATCAACTTCAGTCAATAATTTGGAGTAAGGGTGAGTAGATGGAAGACTTTGGTGAGGAGAGTGTAGAGTTCTGCCACAGACATCAGGTCTTCCAGTGGCCCAAATAAGAAAAACTTAAACACAAGATCTTCTTGAATTCAAATCTCAAAGAAACTGAAAGGAATTATAACAACACTGTAATCGATCATTTATCATAATACAGTCACAATAATTCATGTGAATCAGTCAATCATGAACTCTTTCAGTGTAAGAGGAAAACAAGAGGGAGCAAGAAAGCTGACTGTCATTAAAGAAAAAATCTCAGATTACAACGCATAACCAGAGAACCATAAGCTTCATTAAAACTTTACAATACGAGAGCTTTGCTCTACCATTGACCATAACACAATATCAAAACCGAGTATTTATACTCAAAACAATTCACCACCATGAGAGATGTGACCTGGCTATTTGATCTAAAAATGAAGAAGACTTGAAATACTTGAAATTATTGCAATGTAAATGTTATGTGTTTAAAGCAAATGGATCAATTTTGCAACACATAAATTAAGGGATTACTTATGCAAAATACACATAGACAACAACATAATCAATGAACATAAGCACATAAACACAACAATTGATAAAGGAGTTCACCCCCCTCTTGGGCTACATCTCCTGGTCCAGCTTCCAATGGATCATTATTATTAATTGTTCAAAAGTGCTCAAAAACATGCCTTAAAATGCTCAAAATGACCAACCGACTACTCCAATGGCTTCAGAGCGTCCAAAAACCCCTAGCTGGGCTCTTTCGGCACCTCAATCGGTCAAAAAACGAAGAAGTTAGGCCTCCTGGAAGTCCCCCCTTCAAGCTTGCTGTCTCTGCATCTACAAAACACACCCTTGTGAAATGAACCTGGCACACACGCAATATATAGCGTAAAAACCCAGCACCGGGCGCAACTGCGCCAATGGTGCAAACTGTAGGACGGTTATGGGCGCGCCATCCCCTACCCGCCTAGCACCTGGGCACATGGGTCATATGACCGAGCGTATAGGCAGAAAGGCTAAATGGTTACAAAATCGTTGAACTCCCCCTCCACGCTCCAATTATGGTCATATGGAATACCATAAAACCGCGGGCTTAATCTTTAACTGTTTTCAAACCATATATAAACTGCGCACGCACTTCCGTATAGTATAAAGGTCATATGGCAAAAACACATGAAACCGGGGCTAACCGCCACACGCGCTCCAACCATCACACACACACACACACACACACACACACACACACACACACACACACACACACACACACACACACACACACATATATATATATATGCGCGCGTTGACACATGCTATGGTCACATGTAACAAGGGATATGACCGCGGGTCGGGGCTAAGCCCCGGCCCGACCCCCCGCCATTTAACACATAGTTTGACTTTAAATACAATACAACTCATATACATAACAAGGCACATCCGGTGGTCCATTGGTCAGATAGTCTTTGCGAAGGCGCTATGTGGTGGGGGAGGTCCGGGGGTCGAACCCCACAGACTCCAATAATTTTACATAACAACCAAAAACCAATAAAGGGGTGCCACATGGCAGCCCATGATTGGGCCACGTGGCACCTTACCATTAACCAACGAGATGCCATGTGTCGCAGTCTGATTCGACCATGCCTGCCAATCATCATATGCCACGTCACTTCTACCATGTCAACGTACGGTCGTACGACCTTGCCACGTCAGCCTGTACGGACTATACAATCAACATCATTTTTTTGCCTGTTTGACTTTATGAACAGATTGCAATATCTCTCGCTCTCGACGTCCGTTTGAGACGAAACGAGTTGCGTTGGGTTCGCAACGATGAGGCCTACGCTCTCATACGTTTTGAATTTTTGAGCAAAATTTGATCCCTTGATCACACCTCCCCATTGGGAAGCTTTTGGACCTCCAAAAGACTATTTTCAGTCTATGTGAAGATGAGGGTAAAGTTCCCTCACCATTCCAACCTCAATCCACTTGGCTTTGCTTGGATTCGTCCCTTTAAGACCAACTCCCAGATACTCCACATTTCCTCGTTTTGAAGTTCGCATTCTCCTGTCAATGATGGTGTCTTCATGCAGTTCTGTAAGATACTCTGGGGAAAAATCATCTATGGAAGGAATTTGAACATGCTCTCCTTTATCATCAATCAATGGAGGCTCATACAACTTCAAATTCTCAACATTAACAACTGCATACATCTGCATATAAGGAGGCAAATCTAAACAAAAAGCATTGTTACCAATCTTGTCGATAATCTTGAAAGGACCATATTGAATCGGTTTCAACTTTTTACGTTCTCCTTTAAGCCTCTCCTTGCTGATGTAAAGCCAAACTTCATCTCCAACTTGGAAACTGTGATCAACACGATACTTGTCATGTCTCGTTTTGTACTTGGCCTGACTCTTTTCCAACTGCTCTTGCACCACTTGATGTATCGACTGTATTTGTTCAATGAACTTCTCTACTCTATCAATGTCATATTGACCATCGACAACAATATCTTTCCCAAAGATAAAATCTAAAGGAGACTTGGACAAATAGCCAAAACATGCTTCAAATGGCGACGTTTGCGTCGAAGAGCGCTTAGCTCGATTGTACGCATGCTGAATGTAGTGTAAATGTTCATCCCAAAGTTTAGGATGCTTGCTGCAATAGGCGCAAAGAAGATGCACCACTGTACGATTTACCACCTCTGTCTGACCATCTGTTTGCGGATGAAAAGATGTGCTCTTTTTAAGTTTGGTGTCCATGAGTGCCCATAAACTCGACCAAAAACTTCCAACAAATCGAGAATCCCGATCAG
>ML789181.1:165375-167875 GCA_009831015.1 Picea engelmannii
ATTAACTTCTCCATTGTATATTGGCAATTCAAATTTTATATCAAGCTTTAATGAAGGAATTTGCGAAGGAGTTTTACCATGCCCCTTTGGAGAATTCAGAAGAGGTCTTGAACTGGTAGAAGAAGAAGAAGAAGAAGAAGATGATGATGGAGGAGAGGGTGGTGGAGATGCACCATTCCCTCCATTTCCGTCTGGAGTTTTGTCACCACTGCCTCCCTTATGCATTGAAGGATTGGAGCCTTCACCCTGCGACAATATGTTCCTTTTCATCAAGATCTTCATCATATCTCTCATCTCCATGACAGCCTTTCTGAGATCTTCATCTTCGGCAGGAACACGTTCATGTCTTTCTGCATGAGCCATGCTTGGTGAATTTCTCCCTGAAACTTGCGGTGATGGTATATGCTTCCTCCTTGTCGGATGAGAACTTGGCTCCACAAGTTGACCTTCTCCTCTTTTGAGTTTCAACCTTGTGAGCATCATAAACAAAACTTGCAAACAATCAAGTCTTCAAAAGCCAGTGCTCTGATACCAACTTGATCTAAAAATGAAGAAGACTTGAAATACTTGAAATTATTGCAATGTAAATGTTATGTGTTTAAAGCAAATGGATCAATTTTGCAACACATAAATTAAGGGATTACTTATGCAAAATACACATAGACAACAACATAATCAATGAACATAAGCACATAAACACAACAATTGATAAAGGAGTTCACCCCTCTCTTGGGCTACATCTCCTGGTCCAGCTTCCAATGGATCATTATTATTAATTGCTCAAAAGTTCTCAAAAACATGCCTTACAATGCTCAAACTGACCAACCGATTGCTCCAATGGCTTCAGAGCGTCCAAAAACCCCTAGTTGGGCTCTTTCGGCACCTCAATCGGTCGAAAAACGAAGAAGTTAGGCCTCCTAGAAGTCCCCCCTTCAAGCTTATTGTCTCTGCATCTACAAAACACACCCTTGTGAAATGAACCTGGCACACACGCAATATATAGCGTAAAAACCCAGCACCGGGCGCAACCGCGCCAATGGTGCAAACTATAGGACGGTTATGGGCGCGCCAGCCCCTAACCGCCTAGCACCTGGGCACATGGGTCATATGACCGAGCGTATAGGAAGAAAGGCTAAATGGTTACAAAATCGTTGAACTCCCCCTCCACGCTCCAATTATGGTCATATGGAATACCATAAAACCGCGGGCTTAATATTTAACTGTTTTCAAACCATATATAAAATGTGCACGCACTTCCGTATAGTATAAAGGTCATATGGCAACAACACATGAAACCGGGGCTAACCGCCACACGCGCTCCAACCATCACACACACACACACACACACACACATATATATATATATATATGCACGCGTTGACACATGCTATGGTCACATGTAACAAGGGATATGACCGCGGGTTGGGGCTAAGCCCCGGCCCGACCCCCCGCCATTTAACACATAATTTGACTTTAAATACAATACAACTCATATACATAACAAGGCACATCCGGTGGTCCGTTGGTCGGACGGTCTTTGCGAAGGCGCTATGTGGTGGGGGAGGTCCGGGGGTCGAACCCCACAGACTCCAATAATTTTACATAACAACCAAAAACCAATAAAGGGGTGCCACGTGGCAGCCCATGATTGGGCCACGTGGCACCTTACCATTAACCAACGAGATGCCATGTGTCATAGTCTGATTCGACCATGCCTGCCAATCATCATATGCCACGTCACTTCTACCATGTCAACGTACAGTCGTACAGCCCTGCCACGTCATCCTGTACGGACTGTACAGTCAACATCATTTTTTTGCCTGTTTGACTTTATGAACAGATTGCAATATCTCTCGCTCCCAACATCCTTTTGAGACGAAACAAGTTGCGTTGGGTTCACAACGATGAGGCCTACGCTCTCGTTCGTTTTGAAGCGATTCCGAGCACTTTGAATTTTTGAGCAAAATTTGATCCCCTGATCACTATTACATTCAAAACTTTGCGTCTGCATCTTCATCTGTCAGTCTATGCTCGCATTCTTCTGTCAGACGCGATATCAGATTAGTATGGGCTTTGCAGGAGAATTCATTGACAGGGGAACTCTCGGCTGACAGTCTGCCTACATGATCATCTTTCCATGCTTTCCATTTATGGGTTGAGACGAGGTTTCAACAACCTCCCCCATTTTCATTAACTACTTTCAATGGGATTGGGATAGAGTCTGACACCCATGAATTCTCCAGGAGACGTTCACGACTCCTTCAAGTCAATCCCGATGCCTTGAGACCACGTAGATCTTCCCCTGTGAAAATACGGGCGCCCTCGACTTCTGGAGTGGCTCCTCTGCATCGCTTCATGTGACCTCGGGTCATGACATGGGGCTTCTTTTTTGTGAAATATCGGGACTTTTCATTTCGAGAATATTCACTCCACTCGATTCCAAATATCCCGATACTTGAACTTGCGAAATGGCCCATCCATATCGACGGTCGGACCTACT
>ML789181.1:172875-183427 GCA_009831015.1 Picea engelmannii
ATCCTTGTATTAACCATGGTAAATCCACTGACATGCTTAATAAAAGTTCTATGTGGATCACATTCATTCATCCGAAACGTGTACCATTTGACCTTGAACATAACTAACTTGAAGGATTGTTGGCTTAACTGGTCTATGCACAGGTTGTAAGACCCAAGGTTCAATTTAATTATGACCAACAAACCCACAAGACACCAACCCTTTAAGCATCACCTTCTTGTACAAATGAAGTCTCACCCAAGGTATCTATTGAGACTACAAGAAATAGGCTTCTACAATAGTAAGGGAAAGGGAGGCAGATACTCGAGTCATTGTTCCTTCTTCTAACTTATGTATGTTTTCGACTATTACTGAGATTCTTATGGTCATTCATGAGCATTGCACCATAATTAATCCATAAACTAATTCTAGTCTACGAATCATAGCAACATCATTCATAAGCGCACATTGACAAGCAAAGAACACAAGACACAATATTATCTCTAAAATCTCTCTTTATTCATCTTTTATCTTACCAACTGACTATTACATTCATGACTCTTGCATAATATTTCTCTACCTCCTGATCAACCTCTCTTTATCTCCCAACCTGTTACATATTTATACACAAAATCTAGGGCTTAAATCCCTATTCTATCTATCCCAAAAATAGCCCATTACAATGCATGGCATGGATAACTTAAGTTAACTGGTTGTTTTCTTTCTTCTTCTTTTCTCTCTTTCTGCAACTTTTTTGTTGTTCTTCTATTTCTGGAATGTCGCACTGTCATCCTTTGCGCTTTATTCTCTCACTCGCTTGATTTATTCTTTTGTCTGTGCGTTGTCTTCCTCCTACACGCTTACTTTCTTCTGCACACTTTCTTCCTTCTGCGCATTTTATTTATACTTAGGTTTTTCTCCTAATTGCATTAAAAACTGCCTATCCAACAGACCCCCAACACTCACATGTGACTCGTCCTTATCCACTCAGGCCCGTTGCCTGTTCTTTCATGCTGCAATGAATTGTTGAGCGACAACCTTAGTGGCCTCCACCTCTTTGAAAACTATGGCCTCTTATTTTTTTATCTCCTCTGTGGCCTGCATGGTCAAGTCTGTGAGTTTGTTCTCTGTTTCCAACAAGGCTTGTTTGACCTTACGTTGTACAGTGGCCAATTCTCCAATAATCCTTACTGCTTCTTTCTGCCCAGGTTCGAGTCTCTGCTGAAGAACCTTTTGCTGGTCCCTCAGTTTCTCCACTTCGACATATTCCTGACGCTAAGCCAAAATGGTTGCCATACGCTTGACTGGTGGTAATCTAGTCGCCTTTTCTGCTGCCTCATTTTCCTGTTCTTGCACTTCTTGCAGTTTGGTCTCTACAACCTTCATCTCTGGGTCACCCATGACCTCTTCCCACACTTTCACACTCTCTTCGCAAAATTTGGCGCATTATTCTTCGAATTTCTTAATCTTGGCAACTAATGTCGTCACCATCCTCATTCTACCTTTGCACACCTAAGATGGCATTCAGGGTGTGCTCTTCAGTTGTAGATCCTAGATCTTCTCCTTGAATCCCTTCATGACTTTGCCAATCTTCGACAACTGTTCCTTCATAGTGGCCTCTATGACCAGGGGAACTTCTGGTACTTACTTGTATAACTTATGGATAATGGCTTGCTTCTTTTGCACCATAGCTTCGAATTCCTCCTTTTCATGTAGTGATTTCATGGCCCTCACCTCTGCCCCCCCGTTACTCTTGATAAATTCCTCTATGCGACCTTCAATTTCCTTCTTTTGTTGAAGGGCCATCTCATATTGTTCCTACACTTGGGCTCTTTTGTCCCTCATTCTGTCCAAGTCTTGGTGTGCTGCGTCTCCTCTCTACTTTATTTCATGCACCAATTCTTCTTGTAAATCATGTACTCTTTAGATGGGTAGTCGGGTTACGACTATATTAAGTTGGCCCAATGTCTTTATTTGATCCCGCAATTTGCTCGCTGGAAACTCTAGCACAACTGCCTCAATCTGTATGGTTAGGGATGTCTGCACACTGTCCACTTCTGTCCTCGGTCCGATGGATGATGCATCCCCTGACCTGTGGTATTTCACGATGCCTGTTGTTTCTAGGAGCTATTGAAGGATTCCTAATTGATCCTAGACCTTCTTCTGTTGGTCCTCGTGCTTCTTTGCAACTTCCTCCCATAGTTCCTCTATGGAAACCCTTATTTGGTATCCAATCTGATCCATATCATCATTGGTTAAAATATAAAACGGGGTCTGCTACCGCGCCTTAGATTTCTTTCGCGCCCCTCCTGTCTGTTCTGGCTCCTTATATTTTCTTTTAAGTCCCGTGTCAGGGAATTTATATTGGCCAGGATGATTTCCCACGCCATTCGTCTGATCTTGTTCTTCCTTACTATTGTATTGGTCTTCATCCTCTTCCGAGGGCCCTAGCTTCTCTGTTGGATTTTTTCAATCATCCTCCCAATCACCGATTATTAAGTGCACGTCTTTTAGTGTTAATCAATAACTGGTTGGCAACCATTGCCGCACATGTTCCTTTTTGGCTTTCACATACAGATGGTGCATGCCAGTTCTGAATCGTGCGATATCCATGAATGCGACGACTGATTCCTCTAGTATGCATAGTGTGTTCTCCACTACCTTATTAATGAGCTACAAATAGATATAAAAAGTGGAGTTGTTGTCATTCTTCCATCTCTTGATTGTTGAGTGCCACAAGTTGGCATACCTAGCAACCAACGGGTTGCGACCTGAAGCACACATGCGTTGGTAATTGTTGGATTACTGAGAGGGGGGGTGATCCAGGTGGATATCGGTGGCCACCCACCTTTTCCAGCTGGCTCAAAACAAATTTCTAGCAATTTTGATAATTTACTATTTTTAGCAGTTTTTCGGGTCCTGAACTTTCAGAGCTGTTTTGAGGCCCTAAACGATGTTTTCTGGGGCATGTTATGGTCACAAAATTCGTGCAACTATTGTAGTCTTCGGATATATCTTTCCAATGGGCTATCATACGCCTAAAACGAAGATCGTATGCAAAAGTTATGACCCCATGAAGTTAATGCACTGACTTACCCAAACGGGGCCCACATGACTTTTGGCGCTTCATCTACTAGGGTTAGGTTTTTGGATGTTTAGGGTTTTTGAAACTCCTGTTTATTGTAAAAAGGCCTTGAGAGCCTCATTGTAATCATATTCTTGTGAATGAGCATAGCCTTCACATCTCTTCTCAGAGATAATCCACCACCATTCCAACAAGCTTGTTTTCCGCTGCATTTTACAGTTTCAGCTTATTTCCTTCCTGAATAGAAAACCAATTTTACTGTTTCTTTGTTATTCTGTGTTAAGAATTTGGCAATAATCTGTAGTCATTTCATTCTGCTCATAAAATCTGGATCAGTGGTATTAGAGCGGTCTTCTCCTTGTCGTCTTAATGCATGTCCCCAACAAGGTTGGAGTACAAAGATTTGGGTCTCGAGCTTGTTTCTCTTGAGGACAAAAGATCTCGCATACCCAAGAGACCTCTCATGGAAGGAGAAAAGAAAGATGATGGGATAGGAGATCCTTTCAAACTATTGATTGAGGAATCTCTCACGCAACATAGGAACGAGATGATGGATAATTTCGCGCAAATCCTTTGGCGACTACCAACAGGCGACACATCTTCTTCGAGCGGAGGCACCGCCGCCTTCAAGGTACAAATAAACTTCGATATTCCTATATTTGAAGGTTAGATAGATGCAGATGTTGTAGACAAGTGGTTGAATCTACTAGAAGGGTATTTCTCTATCCATAACTTTTTGAATAGAGAAAAGATTACTTTTACGCTCTTCAAAGTCGTTCCCCATGTCAAAGATTGGTGGGAAACTTTCTATGAACAAAAGGAAACAAAGGAACCCTCATTATTTATAGTCATGACCACCTAGGAATCCTTCAGGGATGCTATTAAGGAACAATACTACCCTGTCGGAAGTTATGACGACTTGTATACCAAATGGACCACACTGCGGCAAGAAAGAGACCAAGCAGTGCCCAGATTTCACAAATATCTTCCATACCTTGCGCACCAAGCTGGGTATCAAAGATTTAGAGAGACATTTGGTGCTCAAGTATCGCGGTGCTCTGCATAGATACATCTAGACTGAAATGGAATTTCTGGACATCTCATCCTTGGGCGCGACCTATCGATATGCCATCAAAATCGAGAAGAAGCTCAAACAAAAGACACGATAATTTGGGCCGAGGAACCCCTCACAACAAAAGCTAGGAAAGGGCGGCCCCAACCCATAGAACAAAGAATAGAGCAAATATGGACACTATCAGGACAACCAGTCTAAGCCGCAAGCAAAGAAGGACACCAGAAAGACAAAGAAAGATACCGGGAAGTGGTGCGACTTCCATAAGAGCCCTTGGCATAAGACTATTGACTGCCAGTTAAAGCAGACGCTGGTGGCTGAAGTGAAAGACTCTGAATCAGATGTGGGTTCTGACTCTGAGTCAGAACTAGAAAGGGGAAGACAAATCATTGATGTAGAACCCAGTGCCACCGTTGCTACCACCAAGCTCCAACATGGTGAACCAGACGAGCCATAAGAAGGAGAGCACCTCTTCCATTCACAGATGTGGGTAAAAGGAACCCCACTACACTTCATTGTTGATAGTGGTAGCTAGAAGAACCTCATCTCAGCAGAGGTCATCAAGTGGCTGGCCCTGCCGACAATGCCACACCCACAACCCTACACCATTGGATGGCTCCACCAAGGAAGCGATCTCCGCGTCAGCCAAAAGTGTCGATTTTCATACGACATCAAGCCATTCAAAGATGATGTATTGTGTGATGTTTCTCCTCTCAAAGTTTGTGATGTTCTTTTGGGCCAGCCTTATTTATGGAAACGTCATGTTGTATATGAGTCTAGGCCTCGTAGTGTTATTATTACTTTGAACAGGAAATTGTACAAGATACCCGAGGTTGTCCCACCTAGTGCTATTTCCTTGATCTTTGCTAAGCAATGCAGGAAGGTCATCTCTCAGACGAGGAAGTTTGTCTTCTTCGTGATTCGCTCTCAAAATGAGAGAAAAATCACAGCCACATCCAGGGTCTCTGCGATCGACCTCTCTACACAGCATAAGCAAGTAGATAAGGTCATGGAAGAATACTCAGATATCTTCTCCTCACCTATCGAGGTACCTCTGCACTACCAGGTCAAGCACCCCATTGATCTGACCCCCGACACACATCTGCCCAATGGGCCAATCTATCGCCGCTCTCTGTTAGAGAATGAGGAGATCAAGCGACAGATCCAAGAATTGCTCCACAAGGGGAACATCCGTCCTAGCTCATCACCTTGTGGGAGCCCAATCGTGCTGGTACAGAAGAAAGATGGAACCTGGTGACTTTGCATTGATTATCAGGCTCTGAATAAAATCACAGTAAGAAACCGGTACCCGATTCCTCGAATCGATGACCTCCTTGATCAACTCATGGGGGCCAAATACTTCAGTAAAATTGATCTGAAGTCTGGCTACCACCAGGTCCCGATAGAACAGACATATGTATGGAAGACCGCCTTTAAGTCAAAGGAAGGCCTTTTTGAATGGTTGGTCATGCCCTTTGGTCTGACAAATGCTCCAACCACTTTCATGAGGATGATGGATGATATCCTGGGACCATTCACCAATAATTTTGTAGTGGTGTATCTTGATGAAATTCTCATTTATAGCAAGACTTGGGCTGAACACTTGCAACATATTCAACAAGTTCTGCACACCCTGCGACAACACAAGATATATGCCAACTTGGAAAAATGCTCCTTCGGCATGGACAAGGTCCATTACCTAGGCTACATCATTGATCAACATGGCATACATGTGAATCCATCCAAGATCCAAGTCATCCGTGACTGGTCAGCACCAACCACACTCACTGAGCTTCGGAGCTTCTTAGGCCTTGCCAATTTCTATCACAGGTTTGTGTTGGGATTCTCCCATATTTCATGGGCCCTTAGCGAAATAACCAGGGGTTGTGGTAAGGCAAAATTTGCGTGGGGCCGGTCCCAACAACAAACGTTCGATGATTTGAAGCAGTGCTTGTGCTGAGCCCCAGTACTTTCACTACCAGACTTGCAGCAGCCCTTTGAGATTGAGATTGATGCTTTAGACTATGCTGTGGGTGCCGTTCTCACACAGCATGACCACGCCGTGGCCTATCATAGTGCGACACTATTAGATGCTGTCCGTAAGTACCCTACTTACAACAAAGAAATGTACTCCATTGTGAAAGCCTGCCTCCAGTGGAGACATTACATTCTTGGGAGGGAGACAGCTATCCACACTGATCATAAGCCACTGCAATTCATGTAGACACAAGGAAAATTGCAAAATGACTGCCATCAAAAGTGGTCCACATAATTGCATCAATTCCACCTCAAAATCAAGTATAAAACAGGAAGCACCAACCGCGTCGCTGATTGCCTTAGCAGACAACCAGTCGCGACACTCACCACAGTGCTAGAATTGTGCGGCCATGAGACCTCTGGATGGACCCAACTCTATGAGACAGACCCAAACTTCGCCACCACCTACCAAATGTTGGGTGCAAAGGTAGTTGTCGATAATTTCCATCTTTAGGATTGGTTGTGTCTTCTGGGCCATATATGTGTTCTATCAAGTGAGCGAGCAAAGATGATCTGGGAAGCCCACTACAGCTGGGTGGTAGGACACTTCGGCGTTGAAAAGACAGTGACGATGCTACAAAAACATTTCTACTGGCCTAAACTTCGACAGGAGGTCAACAACTATATCAGGTCTTACACTGCCTACGCTATTTCCAAACCAACCACTAAGAAACAGGGCATGTACACCCCTCTTCCTACTCCTGACAGACCATGGGAATCCATTTCAATGGACTACATATCGGGCCTCCCATCCACCAAGCGGGGAAATGACTGTGTTTTTGTGGTTGTCGATCACTTTTCTAAGATGGTGATTCTGGTTGCTTGCAAGAAGAGCATGACAGTAGAAGCCACTGCCAAGCTCTTCTTTGAACGAGTCTGGGTACATTTTGGAATCCCACAAACCATTCTCTAAGATCGGGACTGTCGATTTCTCAACACATTTTGGTCGAGCCTTTGGTCACTGCTGGACAACAAGCTCACCAAATCCACGACCTTCCACCCCCAGACTGATGGCCAAACCGAGGTCGTAAATCGAATGATCGTGCATATCCTGCACATGTATAATTCCAAGCACCCTCACACATGGGATGAGAGTCTTCCCTATGTCCAACATAGCTACAACCGAGCCCTACATAGCTCAACTGGCCACAACCTCTTTCAGGTGGGGTTGAGATTCCAACCATTGGGTCCCATAGATGTTGCACTTCCCCTTGCAGTCACCTCGACCAACTCCTATCCTGCTCCAACTAAGGCTGACAAAGCCACCCGGTTCATTGAGAGGATCCAACACATCTGCCAACAAGTTCAGGATATCTTACAGAAGTCCAATGACAAGTACAAGCAGCGCCATGATCAACATTGGGTTCCACATAAGTTTCAGGTGGGCAACAAAGTTTGGTTGCACTTGCAAAAAGAGCGCCTTACAGGACCCCATCAGAAGATTCACCCACTTCGTTATGGGTCGTACACCATCACCAAGGCTATGGGGGATAATTCTTTTGCGCTCAACATTCCTCCTTTCCTTGGCCTGCACCCAGTGTTCAACGTGGACCTCCTTCGGCCTTATTTCCCACCATTATTGGACATCTCAGACGTAGCAGAACAAATGACACCAACAAAGCTCAAGCCCGACTGCATACAACAAACATCCATGATCAGATTGTGGACACACAGATCAAGGGCACTCGACAACAAAGGATCCAAATTTATCGAGTCGTCAAAGCAGGGCAGCTCCTGCACCATGGCAAGTGGCTCACCCGGGGCCAAATTCATAAAAAATTTCCTCATCTGATGGGGGAACTCAATGCAATGGAGACCATTTCTTCCTAAGGATGGAGGATTGATCCAGGTGGATATCGGTGGCCACCCACCTTTTCCAGCTGGCTCAAAACAACTTTCTAGCAATTTTGATAATTTACTATTTTTAGTAGTTTTTTGGGTCCTGAACTTCGAGAGCTGTTTTGAGGCCCTAAACGACGTTTTTTGGGGTATGTTGCACAAAAATTCATCGTGAAAATTTGTGCAACTATTGTATTCCTCGGATAGATATTTCCAATGGGCTATCATACGCTTAAAACGAAGATCGTATGCAAAAGTTACAACCCCGGGAAGTTGATGTACTGACTTACCCAAACAGGGCCCACATGACTTTTGGCGCTTCATCTCCTAGGGTTAGGTTCTTGGATGTTTAGGGTTATTGAAACTCCTGTTTATTGTAAAAATGCCTTGAGATCCTCATTGTAATCATCTTCTTGTGAATGAGTGTAGCTGTCACATCTCTTCTCAGAGATAAGCCGCCACCATTCCAACAAGCTTGTTTTCCGCTGCATTTTACAGTTTCAACTTATTTCCTTATTGAATAGAAAACCAGTTTTACTGTATCTTTGTTATTCTGTGCTAAGAATCTGGCAATAATCTGTAGTCATTTCGTTTTTCTCATAAAATCCGGATCAGGGGGTGAATCAGTAATAGAGCAATTTAATCCTTTTTAACGATATAATGCAAGTGTTATATCAATGCAACATTATCATCCAATAATTGCAGAGTAAATAAATAATGAACAAATGAGCAGTCATACACATACACAATACACCAGTGTTTTTACGTGGAAACCCAAAGCGGGAGAAAACCACATAATTCTTTTTCTTATATGTCTTTAAGAATTACATTCATTGGAAGTACCAACTTCCTTTTTTTCCAGCTGCAACTGGAAGGAGGCTCCAACCCCCTAGTTTCTTAGGCTACAACTTGAGGGAAGCTCCAACTCCCCAATTCTCTAGCTACAACTAGAATGAGGATACAACCCCCTATGTTCTCCAGCTACAACTGGAATGTGGCTACAACCACCTGTCATTGCCCTGTCCAATCGCCCTGACGTAGAAGTAGAATGATGGAACCACTGCCACACTATCATTGTGAGATATAATGCTGTAAACCTATACCAATCAATCTGTACCATAAACAAGTGCATCAAACATGCACCAACTTGTACTAAACAACCTATAATTAGCCTGTACCATAAACAAGTGCAATAACCATGCACCAACCTGTACCTCAACCTATAATCAACCTGTACCATAAACAAGTGCATCAACCATGCACCAACCTGTACCTCAACCTCAAAAAAAATCCCTCATCAATTTCATCTTCCAAGTCTGATTTGTAACTCTATAATAGACCTGGTGTATATGATCACATACTTGCAAACCTTCCTCAATAAGAGACTAGCATTTTCATCAAATTTTACTTTAGTCTCACATGACTAGTTTTGGATTAGTCACTAACCCTAACTTGCAATAATAATAAATATGTACCTGTAATGAAAAAATATCTAAAAATGGTACAAAATGTTCTTCAATGTCTTTTATGCAATTCCTCCAAATTTCACTACTTGGAACTTCTCAGAAAATGAGTTATAGCAAAAATGGCATACCTTGTTGAATTCTGGCTTATTCTAGAGATCGAACTTGTAGATAGTGCCCCACATATAATATTTGCTGTATAGATCTGAAAATGGTACAAAACATACTAAAGACTGTACTCTAACCAATACATTTGTTCTTACTAAATTTGGATCTGTTATGAATAAGTTATGACATTTTTACTCGAAACACCTGTTTTAGACTAGTTTCAGGACTAGCCACAAACCCTATTTTCCAAGGAGTGTAACTCCAAAAATAAAATGAACCACACGCTTAAATTTTTATCACAGATACCTGGATATGTTTCCTCAACGAATTCCCAACTTAACGGTATGAATAATTCTAGAAAAAAAGTTATTGCGAAAATAGTGAGATGACCTGTAAATAACATACCTTAGAAAGCATCATCAAAAGAATTTATCCTCCCTTGAATTTCGGCCTTCTTTACTTCACCTTCCCTCTAAAATTCGGATTAGATATCCTTTGGTTACCTTAGTCACTTGTAGATATTGAATATGCTCAAGTGTGATTAAAATGAGAGACCTTTTCCTCTGATTTATACTTTTATGTAGCTTCCTCAAGGGGTTACCTTTTTATCATCTTAACCCACTTTCCTTATTTTAGGGATAACCCACTTCTAACCACTTGTCCACTTAGTAATTTATCCATTGAATTTATTATTTAAATAATCTCTTTTGTATCCACTTTGACTTATAGTACACTCATCACTTCACTTTATTATTTACCTTCTAAAATCTCTTAAACCACTTTCCTTATTTTAGGGCTAACCCACTTCTAACCACTTAATAATTTATCCATTAACTTTATTATTTAAATAATTTCTTTTGTATCCACTTTGACTTATAGTACACTCATCACTTCACTTTATTATTTAAATAATTTCTTCTTTGCAACCACTTTGACTATTTTTATCTTTTGGGGCTTCTAGATGACTCA